>ML798354.1:70446-91905 GCA_009831015.1 Picea engelmannii | reverse complement strand
ACTTCCTTTTAACATTAGGGCCGACCTGACACTTTCTTATTTTGTAATTCTTTTCTTTAATTATTTTTAGGGCCTACATGTACTTCCTTCTTCAATTCACTTTGTCATCTTCAAAAATTCATTTCTCCTCAACCATGAGGATCAACGTGACGTGACACATACCACCTGAAACAACATGATGTATACTATCCATTCATGGGTGTTGTATATGCATGTGCATTGTCCTTCATGTCCAAATACTTTTATCAATCTTGCAGTCCAAAACCCATGACTAGGGTTGACATCAATGACAACAACCAATCTTCCAACATAAGTATGGTTGGGGATGGTACGATGATCCTTCAGGGAATCCCCTAGTATCACCATAATCATGTGGGTGACCAACTTACTAGGACGGAATGACACCCACTAAGGTTAAATAAGGAAAAAATATAACTTCCAAGCAAACTTTCTGGAATCAAGAAAGAATTCTTTGCAACATATTCAAATGATTCAATCATTGGGGTAACACTTAGCATGATACTGAACTTATTAACTCATGAAGAAAGATTTTTTATCCTTTGGGGTAAGCTCGGTGTGATGGATGTTGTTCTGTTGCTAGTGATGTATGGTGGTGCATGAATGAATAGGAGGGGCCCTGTGGGCTATGCTAGTCAATCTAAGTCTCTACACTCCATGTATAGTACCTATGGACGTCGAGACATGATCTCCATAGTTACCCCTAGAATGAGGGGGTAACAAAATCTATTTTCATAATTTCCTTAGTACCATTCACTATCGCATTGATATCAAAGGTTTTAAAATAATTATTTGAACCCTTGAAATAAACCATTCATTATGTTTTTCTTCCATTCCATGTTAAGTGGTGCTCTGGTTTGGTTAAACTCTAATTTTGCCTCTTAATCATGGCTAAAAATGTCCACAAATTGATTTTGTTATAAATTCCTTGGGTTTCAATATTTTTGACAAATATTATATGAAAATGGTTGCCTGAATCTTATCCATACAATCTGTAAGAAAAAGTCCAGAATTTTTGGTTTTCTTTGCCAAAAGAATCTTTATTTTGGTTGAGACCTATCAAATGTTCCAAAATTTTGTTGTCCCGATGAAGTGACTTTGGAATCCAATGTTGGCACAAAATGAACATCAAACATTGGCGTAACAACAATATATCTCACCACAGTCACCTTAGTGAGAAATACCGACTTTTAGGGATGGAAAATGCCCAACCCAAGGGAGGCATCCTCGATGATCTAAAGGGATGGGTAATTTAAGGATATGTTTAATATATACCCCCCTCTTAGTGGTCACCTAATTCAAGAATGTCTATGTCCGAGAAATCGAGGAAAAAAAGAGTAATTGGTGTACTTTCCTAGACCAATAATAATATAGCATATATATAGCAATTTTCAAGTACAAGAATGATAATAAGACCTCAATAGACAATAGATAATCAAAAAGTTATGTTGGCTGAAGTAAAACTGCAGGGAATTATTATTTTATAACAACAATTAATATTTTGTAACAACCACAAAAAACTCTACTTAGAATAGCATGAAAGTACAGTGAAAACTTAGCAATTATTCCATAGATCAATTAACACTTTCCTAGAGAAATTTATGAGTGTGTTAAGTCATTGTTAGTTGGGTGTACGCACAAAACTACAATATTTAAGATGGTTGTAGCAATATATTTGTAACAACAAAAACACAATTAGTCAATTTAGCTAACCTAGGGTTAGAACTAGTTAATGAAAGCACTGAAGAAAAGAGTGTAAGAGTTGTTTAGATCAATTCCTTTAACAAGAGAAAGTAGAAAACATTGCCTTTGGGCTTATGGTGTCAATTATAGCAGCAAATTTACTTGGAGAAATAAATGATTATAGTGGTCAAAGGATAAAGAGATAAATGATAGAGGTGTTGGAACTTCAAGGCCTCAAGCATTCAAGTCTCAAATATGAATTCCACTAGAGAATAAGGACTTTTAGGCCCTAGCGAATCCTTCTCTCCTTCTACTATTAAAATGTATTATTGCAACTAGAAACTAGAATAAGGCTACTGAAGTGCTAGGGATTTATAATCCTATCCTAGATAAGATATCCTTGACAATTTAACAAGTAGAAAGACTAAAGAGAGAGATAAACACTTTGTGTTTCTCTCCTAGGGTTTTAAGCAAGTAATTTCATAATCTTCAATATTAAACATGTAAAAGCACCACAAGCATTTATTACATAAACAAAAATTCATATTTTTTACTTCCTTAACCAAGGAAAACCCTAGTTGAAGTATTTCCACCACCAAAATAGCTAAAAGACATCACAAGAAGCTAGTTTTTCCAAGAAAGTGTACACTAGTAATTTCAGCCAAGTACCCCAATAGGGCAAAAATTTCAGACCTCAAGTCCTCTTGTGAGGAAGAGTTAAGATAAAATAAATATTTTAAAGGTGTATTTATATCACCTTTTACCCAAAATGTCAACTTTAGAATATAAATAAGGGCTGACCTCTAGAATTTTCCCTTTAAAATCCAATTTTAATAAAATTACATGAAAAACCCACTAAACGGTGACATTTGGCTCCACAACGGTGACGTTGAGGTAGAAGGGTACAATGTTAGGACTACAAAGGCCATCAATCATGCCATACGTTCCAACCATCAAGTCAAAGCCTCCTCCATCGAAGGCCTCAATCCCTAAGTCACGTCAAGGGCTACTAGGGTGATGTCCAGGCCTCTAAAGGCACAACACCCATGTGGGATAAGGTGGGAGCCATCCATCGAGGCCTGTTAGAGTGCCTCCAAAGGAAATGACCTCCACCTCCTTCTTCACTGTGCAAGTTATGATCACAAGCTTACCCTAAACGTGGGGTCTCTGCATCCATCCTTAGGCTCCAAAGCAACCATGAAGGTCTGAACAAGTCACATCCTCATGCATACTTGTCCACCTAGAAAGGTCCAGCAAAGACAAATAGGTAGGCCCTCCAAGGGTCCATAAGTCACAAGAATCAGGTCAAGTAAGTGACATCTAATCATCAAACCACATGACATTGTGCATCAAACCCCCCTTTTCAAGCTAAACAAATTCTCAAAGACCTTATACAATTTGTCAAATTTGGGTGTGGGAGGGGTGTCAAGGCATCTTATTGGGCAATTCAATCCCCCAAGTAAAGGGTGTTTCCCAAGGGAAACACATCTAACCCATGTCTGAATATGAGGTTGAGTGGGGTAAAACTTTTGGGCATGGAGTTCATGACATACAAGGGTTCGTATTGTCTTATTTATGGGTTCATTTGTAGAGGGTGTGTTGCACCTTCGTTTTCAATGCAACATTTTTCCAAGCCCATTTATTTCCATTAATTAATTAAAGTCCAAAACAATTTGGTACTATAAGACATGGAAAGTAAAGAGTACCGCAACGTCACTTGATGTTAGATGTACACAGAGTTCCATATGCATGGAAATAAAGGGACACTGCATAAGTGTACACACCTCAACCAATGGGACATCTATATAATGTGAGTTTGATTTTGCATATCTTTCAATTATTTTAGGAGAAACATTTCACTGTTCTTAAGACCTCTTGGGTGAGCATCTAGAAGGTTATGATTTGGCTTTTATCTTTTTCCAACTACATTTCCCTCTAGGCCTTCAACCCCTTCTTCCCATGAAATGAGGTACAATCCCTTCTTGGGTTAGTGCACCCAAAAAATACCAAAAGATAAGCAGATGAAAGGGGGTAATAAAATATATTTTCATAATTTCCTTAATACCATTCACTATCACATTGATATCAAAGGTTTTAAAAGGATTATTTAAACCCTTGAAATAAACTATTGATTATGTTTTTCTTCCATTCAATGTTAAGTGGCACGTTGGTTTGGTTAAACTCTAATTTTTCCTATTAATCATGGCTAAACATGGCCACAAATTGATTGTGTTATAATTTCCTTGCTTTTGAATCTTTTTGACAAATCTTATATGAAAATGGGTGCCTCAATCTTATCCATACAATCTGTAAGAAAAAGTCCAAAATTTTTGGTTTTCTTTGCCAAAATAATATTTATTTTGGTTGAGACCTAGCAAATGTTACAAATTTTTGTTGTCCCGATGAAGTGACTTTGGAATCCAATGTTGGCACAAAATGAACATCAACCATTAAAAGTACAAAGGGGCACAAAGTTAAAAAATGGACTCAAAAAATCATTTCAATTTTGGTACTCTTTGTACTTGTGAACACAATTAGGCCCCACTTCTTTTATGCTCAAATTGGATGAAGAATATCTGAATTATAGCCATTATAATATTAAACAATTCACTTGGGAAGGGGAGATCCCATACTTAGTGGTATTGTGTTCCATGAAGTTCATCCTTCCTCTTAGTTAATCCTCCAGTTAATTAAGGTGATATCTTTCCTTGGTTATGTGAGGGGAAGATCATCACAAACAGGGAGTGCTGAAAAAAAGGAGAACTCAGCATATTTTGTGTGTTTTAGTTACTGCAAGAAGATAGCATTATTAAATAGGTAGACTCATTTGTTCGAAGTTATCCTCTGAATATATTTTTTGGATGTTATATTTTTTTAATTTGATTTGCATTTTCTTTTCAGAAAAACCATGATTGGTTAAGCTATAATTTGGCCTTTTATGTCACTTCTGCTCAAATAAATAAAACTAGTTTAACACCTTAGTTTGACACGTTAGATATGGGTGAAGAAGAGGCAAAGGTGGTCACTATAGCGATGGAATCTGTGCTGAAGAAGAGGAAATTAAATGAGGAATGGGATAAAAATAAGAGGAAGTTGGAAGCTGCTAAGGCAAAGAGTGCCCAAAATCAAAAACTGATTTTTAGAAGGGCTGAAAAATATATCAAGGTGTACATGGACCATATAACATATTAGTTGGATTTTCCACTTATTCTTTCATTGCATTATACCAACTAGAATCAAAGTATTCCATTAGTCATTTCTAGTTTATACTGCATTATGGAATAGATGTTCCTATAGCATTCATTAGGCATTTCTACTTTATATTGCATTATTGGATAGATGTTCCTATAACACTCATTGCATTGCCTTTTGCTTTGGGATATATTAGAAACAACTCTAATTGAGAAGACTTGAGGCAACCATGAAGCCAAAGGCCAGAGTAACAAAAGGGACAACATTGATACTCATATGTCTTGCATGTTCCCATGGGATTTTAAGGCCTGGTAAGACAATATATACTTGCCATAATAAAAAAGCAAATATGCATTTATGTTGTTTATATCCATCTGATTTCAAGGCCTAATATGGCAAGATTAGGTACCTAATATAATGGTGGAATTCATCTTTTGTTCATTCCCTGCTTTAAATTTTGTTATATTGTGCAATTATCCTTTTATTGGTATCACAAGAACTCCATTACAACTCACATTACCCACTGTGAATAATTTATTAAACACTAGGAATTGAATATCATCCACATACCTTTTTATCCTAATCCTCCAAACATTTGAGAAAGCTTCAAATTTTGAACTCCACTGCTCAAATTCAAGAAACAAGAAAACTTCTCCTGTACCCAAACTCAAGGAAACATGAGTAACTAAATTTCCAGGAATCTAAGAAAATAGGGCAAATTCAACCTCTAATGCCCATGAATCGAGCAATCCATGGAAAAGAATGACCTCCAATTCCCTAAATCAAGGACTCAATGGCGAACCTCAATAGATTGAATCTAGTTAAATTTGATGGGATATTGATTTTGCGAGATTATTGGTTTTCAAATTTTTAGAAGCTTCAAGTGCTTCAACAATACTGATTTTGAGAGATTATAGGTTTTCAATTACTCGAGGAAACCTGAGTAACTAAATTGCCATGAATCTAAGAAAATAGGGCGTTCAACCTCCAATGCCTATCAATCGAGAAATCCATGGAAAACAATGACCTCCAATTCCCTGAATCAAGGATTCAATGGCGAACCTCAATAGATTGAATCTAGTTAAATTTGATGGGATATTGATTTTGAGATATCATTGGTTTTCAATTTTTTAAAAGCTTCAAGTATCATAATTCTACTGTGGAAAGTTGTTGTAATTACTTTTTGACAAATTAAAAACCTTGAATTTTTAAAATCAAAGATAAATTTAACTTTGAATTTTTAAAATGGAAGATAAATATAACAGTATAGAAATGAAAGATGAAAAATTATAAATATAACAATATAGATTACATTTTCACTAGGAAGTTCATAATTTCTTGGCCTCCTCTCCTAGCAATATTGCATTTCAACCATTCAGACTCTAGTAAGGATTTAAGATATGGTATCCTTACTGTAATGAATGAATAAAATAATAAACTAATAGGTCTCCTATATAAGGACTCCCACTGTAGAACCAGAGATAAATATAACCACACTAAATTATTTTGTTTCTTCTACGGTTTTAATCACTTTATAACCATGCCATGTGACATGCCCATCCAGCCTTGCACCAGGCCCAACATTCATGTATTCCCTAAAGTATAAGGTTCTCAGTGCAAACTCCCCTGACCATTCCAACCAACTAGCAGGATGAATGAGGTCATCTAAAAATGATTTCAAGATAATTGTTCTAGAGTATAGTTTCCAAGGCCTTACTAGGTATGTTGGATAGGCTGCCTTGAAGGGACTGAGATCAACCGTTGCTTTAATTATGCAGTTGTGGAGTGAAATCTTTGTGTTTTCGTTGGGATATTTCCTCCCTTGAGTAGTAATGGTGTTCTTTTGATTCGCTAGGGGTTTTTGAGCGTAAATATTACACTCCTGAAAAACCACTGCTGCATTGCCAAAAATGAAATCTACAATTCCAAATATGTCATATTCTCTGTAAAACTGCCTAAGATAATGAACATAAAGAGTGTCTTGGTAACCAATGATACTGCATCGATAAATCGCAGCAAAATTGGCCCCATCCATAGAGCCACAACTTGATACTTCTCAAGTCCTACATTGTTTATGAAAGTCATGTCACATGAATACAGTTGCATTAATGTAGGAATGCACTAATTAGTAACTATTAATTGGCCTTAGCTCTATACATACATGTCATGAAAAAATGTTGAAAAACCAATTAACTAATAGAGCCATCCTTCACACTTCTGTTGGAGACAACAACAGTTTTTCCCTTGCCTTCCCCAACTAACATTATATTGGTTTTTCTTTTAGAAACCGTGACGGTTTCACTGTACAGTCCAGCTTTTACATATACGATGTATTTTTTTCCCCTTAAATTGGAAGGTGCGTCGTTGACAGCATCGGCTATGCTTAGACAGTCGTCGCTACCATCCTTGGCCACAACAGCATCGGCTTTTAGATCTGCAGGGGAAAGTCGCAGGAGTAGGCGATCTTTTGTTGATAACCACAGAGGGAAATCCTTCACGCCATCTTCATGGAATTCTTGATCCAGACCAGCGTTATTCACCTGACCTGTCTTTTCAGGATCCGTCTGTTCACCCTGTTCCTCTGTTCACTATTTTCCAAGCTGGCGTTGCCTAACAAGGTCCGGAACATTGCCAGGGAATTGTTGATAAATTCGGATAACTTCTTTGATTCTTGTTTTATTTCATTGGTGATATTACTCTTCACATTGCCTCCTGCTGCAATAATCAAGTGTTGGAAACCCTCGAGGCATGTATCCTGGTTTGTAAGAGCGACACTGAGCCAAGTGTTGACATCAGACAAGATTGATAACGGATTCTGTCTGGACATCGCCTGCGTGTTTACCAGCGAAACATTGAGATGATATATGGTATCATGTAGAAGCTCCACACAATCTTCATACGCAGCACGTTCTGTTTCCTCTTGCCAAACGATATTGAGAGCCATGGATTGTCGGGCTCGATCCATCGTGGCTTTCACCGTAAGAGGAACCACGTCTTTGGGCTCCACCAACTGATGAACACCTGGATAGGTGACCAGCGTAGATATGCAAAGCTCCGGATACAATGTTTCGGTGCACGCAGTATATATTAGCTTGGAAGAATTGCAAGGGGATTTCAGACCTCCTCCTGGAGGTAGATGGCTTCTTTTATATTTTTGAAACTAATAAAGAGGTCGACGACGATAGCCAGTGGTCGCTGATAGGGAGCTGGTCACTGAACCATATCCCTATACCCTCTGCCCTCAACCTTGAAACTTACCCACGGAACACAAAATTCCTACCTCGAACGGGATACTCGCCTGGGCTACTTGGCTTGGCCCCTCGACTGGGCTCATGGGATGGGATACCGGACTTGCATACTCGGTTGATTGAATCGGCGACTCGGAGGGGCATAGGATGATGGGATTGAACTAGCCTCTCCAACGCATCCATAAGAGCATTCGTTTAGTCTAGAAAAAATAATAGATAATTGATCCAGATAGAAACGATTTCGATCGGATATCGGGGAACTATTACCTTTCTAGCTTCCAAAAGAAGTCGAGCCATAGTAATAAAAAGAATAACATGTTTTTCCATAAGTGAGTCTTCCTTCTTCTTCCTCTGACATATGTTGCCCGCAATTCAGAAGTTTGAGTAAACAATTAAGCAGTCACCCACAATTCAGAAGTTTGAGAAAACAAGCAAGTAGTCACCCACAATTCAGAAGTTTGAGAAAACAAGCAAGTAGTCGCAACGATGCAAAGAAACAAGCAAGTGTGAGCGAGAGCGGGAAAACAAAGTTATATATTTGTGTTCCTGAACCGTTGTTAAAGTCAAATCTTTGACCCTTAATTTAAATCGTTCATTCCAATTTTTGTCTTATTCTCCATGATTTAATATAATTGAATATATTCATCAATTTCCCTCATAAATGTATTATCCTCTGCATCTTGAGTTATTCAATGTAATTGCTTCATTTGTATGGACTCTACAACATTAGTTGCATTGTAATTAGATATATTGTGTTTGGAGTTCCAAGAGAAAGCACCAAAAACTTTCCAATGTCCTATTTAAAAAAACACAAAAACTAGTTAATGACTTCTTTCAAAGGCCAATATTAATGTCTAACGGGATGCAAGAATCCAACTTATAAATATATGGTTTATAATTTACCTAAAGCTTTGATAGTGGAAATAAGAAATATCAATTGTGTATAGGTGTTCAACATGTTCATGCCATGTTCAGGAGGGAAGCCTTCATGAACTATTCACCATGGAGGTATTGTTGCCATTGAAAAGGATGATTATGAAAGAAGCTCCATGAAGAAGCTAATAAGTAAAGTATATGCATGGAGGATGGAGGGAAATTATATTTACATTGTGTTAAGATAATGTGAACTAATATTAGGACGATAAACGTTTGGATAATTCCAAATATTAGGAGGATAAGGTTTGGAGAATTCAAAATATTAAGAGGATAAAGGTGAACTAATAACAAGTCAAAGACATATCAATTATTATATTACCTAACTATTGCATTATCTAACTACGATCGATTACTAATAAGACACATTCCACTTGATAATGATTCAATATATTATGCACATCACGTTTCATGAATATTAAGTCAATCTAATCAATTAAGATTTAAGGCAAGTAGATACATAGTGAAATGAGTGCCAAATTTCTAGATCATGGGCAATTTTTTAGATCTATCATAATCATAATTAAGGATGGATCACTATCATTAGTGTATTTTTTAAGAAAAACAAAAAAGGAATTTCATGGTGATTAAGTGCATAATGCATTTAACCTCCTTTACCACAATAAGTGAATAATTGGATATATAAATAAGAGTAGATATATAAATAACTACATTTAAAGATTATAAATGACGAGTCTCTTTTGTATAAGAACATTTCTAAGTAAAACAAAAAAAAGTGAATAATTGGATATATAAATAAGAGTAGATATATAAATAACTACATTTAAAGATTATAAATGATGAGTCTCTTTTGTATAAGAACATTTCTAAGTTCAAAATAAATAAATTGAGGAACATTAAACACATAATGCAAGATAATAATCATGGAGTTATGATATCCATTGGGATATGGTATAATGGTCAATATATAACAACACCACAACAATCAATCAAGTTCAAACCTTGATGGGCATAGGGCCTTGGATTGTGTGTGTGTAATTAACTATATTATTAAAGTAATATTGTACCAAAAAGAGTTCCAATAAAACTATTATGGTGCTAGCTTCCAAAGGAAGTGTAGCCATAGTAATGAAAAAAATAACATGTTTTATGGTATTCATCCTTCAAAGGATGAATTCCATCTCCATCAGTAGATCCATTTCCGAACTATAAAGATTATATGTAGTATTACAATGATTTTTCATTAACATATTAGCATGCAACCTGATAAATAAATATAGGGAACCAATATTATTTTGGACTATACATTGGTAGAGGAGATTTCTCTTGGTTTTGAATTTATTATTTAATTATTATACTTTAAAGTATTTCTTCGACTACCTTGTTTACCTACAATCTCATTTTTGTTAATATAAAATAATTGTTATCATAAAAAATGTTTTATGGCTCAATTGGTCCAGACTCCATAAAATATATTGGATAAATTCTTGAATTTTCCCTAGATTATGCGGTGATTATGTGCAAATATGGTGCCACAAACAAAAATAAAAAAAAAATCAACAAAAGGATCTCTACAATTTTAACGCAATAACATTGTTGATATTAGTCCTAACATGACATTGTCTAAAATCATTGTGGATCATGTGCTTATAATGCATGATAGTCTAGAGTCTTTCCTTGAGTTCATACATTAATTTTTTTAAATAACCAAAGACCAAGAAGTTTATTGATCTTCATTTATCCAAATGATACTAATAAAGAACTCACTCAACTAAATGAGCATTGGAATTCCTAATGAATCAAAGAATGTAATCAATGTGCTAAACAAATCTCAATACATGGAGATTCTTCTCCTTGAGTAATTACAAAACAAATAAGAGAAAGATATAAATTAAAAGGGTAGCGAAAAGAAAAAAATTGACAACATTTCAATTCATTTATAGTCCCACACAACAACTTACGTCTTATTATGACTATATCTCCCAAATTTTCATCATCCCAACAAATAACAATGAACAATGTCTCTAAGTCAACTTCTACAACAAGTTTGTCTTTTCCTCCAACTATGTTAATTGCATCATTAAGGAAAACTTTGGCCTTTATACTTTTAAATTTATCTTCAACGTATGTTCCTCATAATGACCCTAATTCTTTATTAGACTCACAATAGTTACAAGTCCAACATTAACAAGTATAATACACATATTGTCTCTAAGAGTTATTACTGTTTTTATAAAATTGCATTTGAGTGATAATGAAGTAACATGCCATATTTTATGATCTTCTTTGAATCCATCTTTCTCTATTAAAAAAAAAAATCTATATTAATCTTCAATAAATGTTCTTCATATTGACCTACCTTCTATTAATTTTTTATTAGATTTATAATCATTACAAGCCATAATACCATAACTATTTCTCTAAACATCATTACTGCTTTTGTAACATTGCAGTTGAATCAAAATGAGATAACATGCCTTATTTTAGGATATTCTTAGAGTCCATCTTATTTTACTAAAAAAATGAATGGATATAAGAAGATTTAATTAATAGATTTTGTCTCATGACATTTAATTTCAAGAGGAAAAAGGAGTAACGCTAGTGAAACTAACAATGAAGTAGGAGAAAGAAAAAAATTAATTGAAACTTGAGCATAAAAAAGGAGAGTCCTTTAAGTGAGAACACATTTATCAATAACATGTTTATGAGTATTGCTATATTGCTTGGAATTGCAAATGAAATTACATTAAAATATTATTTAGACTTCACTTAAACAAATTGAAGTTGAAGAAAAAACTCAGAATATACCACATATGTATTCTAATTAGTAAAATGGTTAGAAAATATAGAATATCCAGTTGGAGAGTGGCTTAATTGCCAGTTACAAGAGTGGTTGGTAACCTTGAGGGTTACCTTGGGTAGATGGTTCGACTATTTGAGATAACCCTTGGAGTTTATATGTAATAATTGTACCATTGAATTGAAAAATGTTGTTAATAATTTAGTATATCTAATCACGAAGTTTATAGATATTCCCAACCAAAAGATCATATGGGTCAATGTATGTTGATCTCACCATTGGAGGCATAATGGAGGAGGAATTAGTTAACTTTTTCGAGGAAGGAGAGGAGCTCATCCTAAATTCAATCTTTAGTACCAAGGACAAATTGATTCACATATGGAAAGAGACAAGAGAATTCAAAGAAGAAATCAAAGAAGGTTAGAGGACGAACATCACTCAAGTGGAAACATTAGGAAATCAAATTTTTCTTGAGGTAGAAATAGCAGTGAAAGGCATGGTAGCAAGCCTTAATGATGTCTTGGGTGAAAATATTTTATCTTTCACCAAGGGGTCTAGCTTGAAGAATATTGGAGGGAACAAAAGATAGTCTAGTAGAGGAAATTTAGGTGATGAAGGGATTGAGTAGGGGAGTTCATTCAAGCCATTGGAGGGAGTGTCGACTTTGAATAGCGATTTGTTTATGGAAAATTGCCAAAGTCTTGGTCGAGGATCGAGCTTTATTTTAGTAGCATAACTAATAGGACGAGTATGCATTGAAGAGAAGAAAAAAGATCAAATTATAGGGAATACAAACAAAATGATAAAAGGGTGTGTTATAATATACCTATGCTAGGGAAGCTGGCATTTGAAGAGGATGAGGGTATGGAGGAAATCATGAACCTAATGAAAAAAATGTTGATAGGGAAATTATTCAGAAGTTGGAATCTGAAGGATCTATGAGAATATGGTTGGAGATTTCTTGGAGAAGTCTTCCTGGATATGTTTCCAAATATCATATATTTCTAGGGGCTAGCTAATATTTGCGTTCAAATTAGAGGTTGATCTAGAGAAGGTGGAGTCACATAAGTTTTATCAGAGCCTTGCATTCCTTAACCCACATAGATGGAAATTGGGTTTTAACCTTAGAGGAGAGAAAACACATTTGTATTTGGTCTAGGTGAAATTACCTGGGCTTCCAATGGAATTGTATACAAGCCTTGAAGATTCTAGGAAATTGGTAAAATGTTATATTTAGAAGATGATTTGTTCACCAAAGTGGACAAAAGGGTGGTGAAGATTCTGGTGGTAATGGACTTGTGTGAGGGTTTGTTGCAGGAGTTAGAAATATCATGGGGTAAATGGAATTCTACCCAATGCTTTACTATTAAGATATTTCATTCCAATGTTTGAACTATCATGAAGTCAGTAATGTATGGAAGAAAACTAGTTCGGCAAGAAAACAAATATGGAGAGAGAAAATGAAATCTTTGAATGAGGCAGATACCATTATAGAGATTGTAGTAGCCAAATTAGAAAATGACTATGAAGTTTGGATTAAAGTATCAAAGGAAGTATAAGCTAAAGGGGATAAGGTTTAAAAGTGTATGGAGGAATCCAACAACGAGGGAAGAAATCTAGAAGGAGGGAATCTAAATTCAAACATCAAGAGGTCAAAATGGGGCTTCAAGAAAATGTATGCAAAATGATAAGTTTCTCAACAACTCCCAACCCTCTTTGAAGTTTGTTTTAAAATGATAATCCTATTCATTAGTGATCGCTATTCAAACTTCTAGTTTGGGAAAGGTCTTAGGAGAACCCAAGTAAAGGGAAGAGGTTGGTATCCAGAAAGAGGGTTTAGGAAGGTCTCCCATTGAGTTTGATAGGGTAGATAAGGGATGCCAGAAGTCAGAGGGAATCCTAGTTCCCTCTTCAGGAAAAAATAAGTAGAGGATTTCCCTTTGATTTTTGAAGGGAGGATCAAGCTTAGATATTTTCTTAGGTCTAGAAAGAATCACTCTAGGAAGGGGTAGAGGGTGAATTGCTAATAAATCCAGAAAAAACTTGATCTATTGAAACAAAATCCTTTATAATCTTAGCAAAGAGAAAATCTATGATAGGGATTAGATAAGGAAATATAATAACCAACAAAGAAGCTCTTAGAGTATGAAAATCCTCTAAGAAGGTGTCCTAATGAAAATCCTTTCCTTGGATGTGAGAGGAGTAAGGAGTGCCCATAATAGGTTGTCCCTCAATAAATGTGTCTCCATTTACAAGCCAGATGTCATTCTAATTCAATAAAACATTTGCGAATGAGGAAAGGAAATGGTTGTATTGTCTTCAATCCAAAAATATTGGATATTCAAATCAATAGAATCAAAAGTGTAATAGCCCCTCTGTTACGTCATATAATTACATAAGAACAGTCTGATTTTTTTTGTTTGAAACAATAATAAGCATCATTAGAATAAGAGAAACATGACCATACATCATTAGGATAAGTGATACATGACATTAACATACTTCAGTCAATTGCAATCAGATTCATGATAATAACATATATCAATAAAACACATTATGCTTCTCTAAAATCATTTGCAACTAAATTTAGATACTACTTAAAGCATGAAGGATCTGCCACATCACATGAGATGACATTCAACCTACCCAACCAACCTATCCTGCAAGGTTAGGACTTCCAAGATACATAATCAACACTTGAGTCTAGGATTTGTTCGATTGATCTTGACCATTTAAGGTCTCAAGACTGGCAATTGTTCTGAGGAACAAGGTAGTATATAATTCCCTTAATCTCATTTCATTCCAAAATTTTAAATATACAAAATCATTCTTAACTACCCTTATGTAAACAGAAAAATCTAGTAGCCTAGTACTTCATCAAACATCATTTCATACTATTTCAATACCTTATCACCTTACTCATTAAGGATAGGAATACACTCCAGAAACACCAAGAAAATAATCTTAAACAAAAAAAAAAATTCATTCAACCTACAATCTTGTTGGCACAGAGGCAGACCCAGGGTTCAACGCTACAACAGTGCACCAACAAAACCCTAACTATCGGCCCTTTCGGCAATAGCTACGAAGAAAATGAAGTCTCACCCAAGGTAGAGGCAGGGGTGGTTGCAAGCCTCATGTGTCTGCAACCTTAGTTGGGACACAGATCTGTGATTATAACACTTAGAAATCACCTATCATAGATTATTCATCAATATTCTCCCCTTATGATACTTCACAGATTAGCGCAGAGCATCGCAGTATGGACTTACATCTAAGATAATTCATGACTTAGCCACAACAAGATTGATTAGATTTGGAAAATCAAGCACTAAGCATCTTACATACCAGATCTAACATTCATTCATATCTTAGAATCACAAAGCATAAATAGATCTATATGAACATATCAAAGCACTTAGCAAAGGAAGAGACAAACACATCAGGTAGAGGCACAGAGCACAACACGCAGATTTATCATGGTTCACCCCCACCTTGGGGCTACGTCCACAAAGTCTTCTTCTTTATTAGCTTCAGTTAATCAAGTTACATCACAGAGCCTCAAAACCCTTACTTCGCACAGGGCAGAAGATCTACACAGCTCGCTATATCCTTCTTCCTTGCACTGTAGCACAAAGCCTTCTACAGTCTCTCACAAGGACTTGCACTCAGCTCTGCAAGTCTTACACAAAATGCACAAAGCCTTGATCACACAGATTCAACTCTTGGCACTTATCCTACATCACATAGATATACCATCCACTCTTGCTCTAATCAATCACATAGATTGTCTCTCTACTCATCTCGCCTAGCCTTCTATTTATATATTACAAAAGTGCCCAAGCATGGGTAAACCCACAGGCCGACATCCCTTTCCCATTACATTATCCCCAAAAACCCAAAAATGACCCAAAAATGGGTCTGGCTTCCACGATTTCCACTTTGCATTGTGCTCCATCTTTCACAAGTTGTCAAAGTCCCCAAAATGGTCAAATATGACCAAGTGTTCCTCAAAACTTTGTCAAGGGCCAACAGGCCCCCAACACTCACATGTGACTCATCCCGAGTCACTCAGGTCTGGGTAAGTTTGCCTCAAAGGTATCAAGCTTGGATCGAGTAACTTTGACTTGTCTCTGTGTCACTGCTTCTTGCTCAACGAATTCCTGAACAACCGCTTCGTGGATAGGTCCTTCCAATTGCTGCTCGACTGTAACAAATACTTGTTCTAGTAGTGTTCCTTGGCCTTCAATTTCTTCGAACAGTAGGTAGGTCGTCTCCTCGCTCGGCTGGAGTTTCTGAGTGACTTCCATGACTCTGTTCTGCATGGTAAGAAGGAGTTGTTGAGAAGTGCGTTGTTCCTGGGATCTCTTCATCCTCTTGATAGGTGACAGGAGCTTGAGCTACGCCTGTACTGTATCTGCATGCTTCTTTTCTTCCTGGAGTTGGGACTCTAGTTTCTTCAACTTTGGGTCTTCAGATAGTTGTTCATATATTTGCGCGCTTCTGCTACTTAGTTTTTTACAATCTATAGCAAGTGTTTTAATCCTCTCGACTGCACTCTGAGCATTCAATTCTCGTTGGTCGTGCACTTCTTGTGGAGTCTGTTGTATGGTATGAAGCTCTAATTACATGACCCTTTGTTGAAGTTGTTTAATAAATTCAACCAGTTTCATCACTTGGCGCTCTATGGGTTCTTCGGCCTTCTCCTCTAAGTCGGTCATAGAGCGAAATGCTTCATTGACGGCTTCTTCAATTCCTATTTGATTTGCGAGCAACTGCTCTTTATATTTTTGGATCTTCGCTCTACCTTCTTCAAATTTTTCTTGGAGAGCATTCTTCTCTTACTGCGCGGCTTGGCATTGTTCAATAATTTCTTCCTGTGCTTTCTTTAAGGCCTGGGTGGCCTGCACTTTTTCTTCTTGAGCATGTCGAAGGTGTACTTCAACTGTATCAACAATCTTGCAGAGATGAACTGATTCATCTCTGTTGGCCAACTGAGNATCAATTGTCACCGTGCTTAAACAGTTATGCTTTCTTTTTTTTAAATATTTACAAGGCACTCAATGATGATCACAATAATGCAAGGAAATGAACAATGGCACATTCAGCATCAGTCACATATATGAGAAAAATAGAGACATAAATTTCCCAAGGAAACCCATATAGGGTAAAAACCTCTTCTTCTTTATATGATAAGTATTATTTACATTCTTTACATTATCATACATTTGAGCACCAACTCATTGTGAGGCTACAACCTCTGTTTTTCAAGATGCAACTTGTTGAGAGCACCAACTCTCTATTTTTCTCTAGCACCCACTAGAAGGAAGCACCAACTCCCTGATTTCTCTAGATCCAACTAGAGGGAAGCACCAACTCCCTGGTTTCTCTAGCACCAGCTAGAAGGAAGCACCAACTCCCTATGTTCAAGCCCCCACTTGAACCACTGAGGACACCAGTCCTCCCTAGCACCTCCCAACCACCCTTATTATGAATCTTTGCTACTGAAACTCATTACAGTGATATAATGTTCAACAATGGCTTACCAGACTCATCACTGTTCTGTTGCATTTCGTTGCTCCGTTTGCCTCACTGCCTTCCTGCACACATAACTTGCGCTATCTATTCTTCTACCTTTTATGCTCTGTGTGCCATGTCCATTCACTACATAGTTCCTCTTCTGTTCAATTCAACTGCTGCACTCTCCTCCTTCACGCATGAATTACCTTCAACAACAACAACCACAACCACTTCCAGCAACAACAGCAACCACATATCTTCTCTGTACTATGTATTTATAGCTTTTTTATGCACCTTGTCCATGCAATGTGCGCAATAACTCTGCATACTCACATCGTGCCAATATCCTCCACAACTCGAGTGCTCTGTTTGATCATCATCATGACTCTTCAGCTTCTCTGGCCGTTTTTCCACTTGTTCAGCATCAATGTATGTTATGCTGAGATTCCTCAGCCTCTCTAGCAGTTGAGACTCTTCGTCTTCTCTGTGATAGTCAAGCTCACCTTCTCTGTTCCAGTTACAAGCTTCAATGCTCATCCAAATTTCAATCGCCTCCACGAGCATCTTCATCCCTCTTGAAGATTCCCAGAGACTCTTCATCTCCTCTGTCAGTCGAGCTCATTCTTTTTGTTTCAGTTACGAGCTCCAACCCTCATCTAGCTATCAATTTCCTCCATGAATCGTCTTCATTCCACTGGAAGATTCCATGAACTCTTCATCTCCTCTGGAAATCACTCAGAAGTCTCTTTGCATCCTCTGGTAGAAACCATCAATGGTTTCTAACAGTTACACTGTGAGAATCAACATTAGCCCTCCGATCATGATCATGTTCACCTCCATCATTGGATTAACTCTGATGAGTTCTTGCGTTATTTACCAGTTTCGCACTTTCAAAATTCAAAGATTCTGCGATGAGACATCTTGAGTCTCCATGTCATGAGTTCTGAAACTCCGAAATGGAGCTTTTTTGTGCTGGCTTCTTCCTTTATATGACCATGTCCATGACCAAGCGCTTATGCATAAAGTGATTTTCGCGAATTCACATTTCGTGAATCTGGAGATGAGGCATCTCGACTCTCCAAGTCGTGATCCCCAAAACCCCGAGATGGAGCTGAGATCAACGATCCATGATCTCGATGAATCTATGGTCCAGATCTCATCGTGAATTCGCATCTCGTGATTCCTTCGATAGAAGTTCTTGTCACTCCAAGTCGCAATAGGCGAAGCTCCGAGATGGATCTTAGATCAACGGTCCAGATCTTATCGTGAGTTCGCATCTCGTGATTCTTGTGATGGAGATTCTTGTCACTCCAAGTCGCGATACGCGAAACTCCGAGATGGAGCTTTGGCATGCTCTGATCTTCTGCCAGGTGTCCCTCTTGGTCAACGGTCCACGACTGTCCCCAATGGATGGCCAGGATTCCTTCACAGTTTTGGGGAGTTGGATGACTCTTGGACTTATCCGCCTTGCAGCTTCACCATATCTAACAGCTATGGAGCCTTCATAGATACCCCATATCCTACGGCCCAAATCTTCTTGCGATTTCACCACTTCGCGATTTCGCTGCTTCGCGATTTTCATCCACCTTCACGATTTTGTCTCTTCGTGATTTCATCCACCTTGCGATTTTGTCACTTCACGATTTCTCTATTCTTTCCATCGTTGTTCTTTGCCATCGATGTTCTTTGCAATCATTGTTCTTTCCATCAATGAAAAGCTTACTCTCAACTGTAAACCTTCCAACAATATCCCCCTTTGGCATTGATGGCAACCCTGAATGAGTGCGCTAATCTGTTTGGACCTCCAACTGTAGCATCCGATCCGGACCACTCCTTTTCTCCCCCTTTGACATCAATGTCAAAGAAAACACGCTCCCCCTGAGCTGTTGCAGTAATTTTATGAGGTATCAGATATGCACTCAATACAAGACTCCCCCTGACAGGATGGACTTTCCTACATGTGAGATGGGATAACACCCAACTTCTGTCTGAGATATTCAAATGGTGTCTTGGGTAGAGGTTTATTAAAAATGTCTGCAATTTGTTCTGTGGTTGGAATGTAATGGACCTGAACAATATGATTGGAGAACTACTCTCTCAGAAAATGATATTTTATGGGAATATGCTTGGTCTTGGAGTGGAAGAAAGGATTTTTAGACACACTTATGGCACTAGTGTTATCACAATGAATTGGGATTGGTGCAGTGTATTTTACCTCCAAGTTTGCAAGTGTCTGAATCATCCATAATACCTGAGTGCAGCAGGTAGCAGCAACAATGTACTCTGCCTCTGTGGTTGATAAAGAAATGGAACCTTGTTTTTTACTAAGCCAGGCTACTAAGGAGTCACCCAGGAAGAATGCTCCTCCACTGGTTCTTTTTCTCTCATCAACACAGTTTCCCAATTTGCATCTGAATAAGTAGTCAGCTGAAGATTTTGATTTCTGGGATACCACAGACCATAAGTCATTGTTTCTTTCAAATATATCCTTTTGATAGCTTGCAAATGACTCTATTTAGGTGCAACCTTATATCTTCCTACCATTCCTACAACATGCATTATGTCTGGGCGAGATGTTGTGATGTACAACAGGCTTCCTATCATTGATCGATATGAGCTTTGATCAATTTCAGGTGAATCATCATCCTTGCTTAATTTACATCCAGTTAACATAGGTGTACTCACAGGTTTAGAATCTTCCATTTGAAACCTTTTCATCATTTCTCTTAGATATTTTTCTTGAGAAATGAACATCCCTTCGGGCCTCTGAGTAATTTGCAGACCAAGAAAAAATGACAGTTCTCCTATCATAGACATTTCAAATTTAGACTCCATGGCAGAAGAAAACCATTGTACTAATGAATCCTTATTACATCCAAAGATGATGTCATCTACATAGACCAGTACGATGAGCAAATTATTATACTTTGTTTTAATATATAGATTGTTGTCAGTTGTTCCTCTCTTGAACCCTTTGTCTTTGAGATACGTATCTAGTCTGTGATACCAGGCTCGAGGGGCCTGTTTTAAACCATATAAAGCTTTCTTCATCTTGCATACTAAGTCAGGGTTATCAGAGAGTTTGAAACCCTTTGGTTGTTCCATATAGACTTCTTCACTTAAATCTCCATTTAGAAAGGCTGACTTGAAATCCCTTTGGTAGACTTTAAACCTTTTATGACAAGCATAGGCAAGAAACATTCTGATAGCTTCTAATCTTGCTACGGGTGCAAATGTTTTACCAAAATCCAGTCCTTCCATCTGAGTATAGACTTTACAGACTAACCTTTCTTTGTTCCTGATAACTTGTACTTTCTCATTCAACTTATTCTTAAAGATCCATTTGGAGCCAATGATGTTTTTACCTTCAAGTCTTTGAACCATCTCCCACGTATTGTTTTTCTTAATCTGATCAAGTTCATCATTCATTGCTTTAACCCAGTGATCATATTTGTTGGCTTCATTGAAATTCTTGGGTTCCAGCATGGATATGAGAGCTATATGAGATTGTTCAGTGGTTTTGATTAGCTTTCTCCTGGTTTGTACACCTTTGTCTTTTTCCCCAATTATCTGACTTGCAAGATGATTCTTTTGAATGATTCTGGAGGAGGAATTTGTAGTTGATTGTTGATTTGAGTTTGTCTAAGTGTCCGAGTCTTCATCTAATTCAGAGTCTTCGTTTTCTGATTCTTGGACCTGTTCATCTTCAGCTTTAGTTGTGTCTTCTGTAGAAGACTCGTTACTGTATACCTCTCTTGCTGGGATTCCTTCATCAATTTTTACATCAATATAGTCAACCATTTTATGCAGCCTCTTATTATAGCATCTATATCTCTTACTGTTTGTAGCATACCCTAAGAAGATACCTTCATCAGCCCTGTCATCATATTTGTCGAGGTTCTCGTCATTATTCTTTATGTAGCATTTACTCCCAAAGACTCTGAAGTGTTTGATTGAGGCGGGTCTTCCAAACCATAATTCATAAGGTGTCTTGTCACTTTGTGGTCTGAGGTGGGCTTTGTTAAGAACATGGACTGCTGTGTGTATTGCTTCTACCTAGTAGGTTTGACCAATGTTCTTCTCATTCATCATTGACCTGGCCAT
>ML798354.1:27724-59078 GCA_009831015.1 Picea engelmannii | reverse complement strand
GCATTATGACTAGGCTAGGAAATCTTAACTAACTCATTAGTCATCACTTGAGGATATATTACTAATATCCTAAATGAATAATACAAATATAGGTGACAATTTAGACTTAGTGATTGGTAAAGGTAAGCCATAGGCTAACAATCTAACCCCAGGTATCCTCCGTGGTAACTTGCTAGCAACAATTTTACACAAGCATTCACCTCCTGGTGTCTGTTGAAGTGCGGTATTTTCATAACGTTAAGAAAAGTAGACTGCGTGAGGTTCATCATCCATTGTTGAAGGATGAGCTTTGAATTCTTGCCCTTAGTTCTCATCAAGTACTTATACGGGGCAAGCATGCTATAAACTTTATGGTCCCCTAGGTTGAATTCGCAAAACTTCAACGTTGTAACCTTGTCTTGATCTGTGTGGTAGGTGCGTACTCCTTTTGGTAGATATGCAGTGACTAGGGTGTATTCAAAGTCTCTAGGGACACTGTCCCTGTTAATCTCACCGCTCATAGGGGGTATGTAATATGGTAGGATGGATGGCACTAACTTCGCATTGGCTATGTCGTCCTTATGCTTGGTTCTTCTTTCTGTGTCAGCTCGAGATGTTCCTACTCGAGAAGTTGACGGGGAGGCTTGCACTCCACTCATTGATGATGCTTGGACTCCAGTGGACATTCTTCTTTCTAACATGGATCTCTCAATAATTAAATCAAGAAGGACCTTTGTGATGGATTCCTCAAGTGTGGTGAGCTCGTCGGACATACGAACTCGGGAAAGATAATCAGGGTCACGACGATCTCAAAATACTGCACTAGGATGAACAATCTGCTTACAATTATCACTGTAGAAAATCACTAGTTCTACGAGCTTCGATTCTTCAGTTGGAAAAAGTGTTCTTCGGGCATGACGCGATGCACTAAATAGGGAATTCATCAATGGTCTACTTACAATGGGTATGAAGCTTCCATGGATGTTGATCCATCCATTATGGTGTGGTCCAATGGTCTAGTCATGATCCTTTAATGCTTTTCTTTCCGTTCGGGGCGGAATTCGAACGGGTATATCGGTCCAACAGTTATATTGCTTCGCCACAACAAAGTGTTATATGTCGTTGTTCTGATATCCCGACAAAGCTCAATTCCTGTGATTTTTCCTTCTACGAAGCTTCCTCTGGAATCTTATGTAACTTTTCAATCTTGGCTCTCTTCTTACTTAGCTTCCTATCCTTCTTCCTAGTGAGCTTCATCTCGGTCATCCTTTTTCCATTCTGATTCTTATCTTCTCTCGACATAGTCACTTCGCGATGTTGAGATTCTTTCTTCATATCCAAGGTTAATACGCCATCATCATATGGATTAGGTATTTTGGTCTTTTGTGGTTCCTCTAATGTGATTATAGCTTCGACATCCAAGTCTCTGGTGTCAAATAGCTTAGACATGTTCTCTTTTTCTTCCATCAAGTAGGCGATCCTTCTAGTCATAAATTCCATGAGTTCTTGCTTCTTTTGTTCTAGGGATTCCTTTTCTTCTTTTCTCTGGATCTAGTCTTTTTCAATCAAGATCTTGCCTAACAAAGCTGGAAATGGGGCAAGGTCCTCAATAAATTTAATAACTTTGAATTATTCCTCTATCGAAGCTCCATGGGTACTCATAGCTATATGGGTAATCCTGCCACATAGGGTTACCATTTTTCGTTTAAACAACCTTATTTTTCCTAGTGAAGGAACCATAGCAAGCCTTCCTAGGGTTTCCCAAGTACTTTATGTCATAATGTTCATCTGTGTTCCCTCATCTAGAGCACAGTCAATGTCGAAGTCTTCTATTCTTACTTCGATTTTCTTCTTTTCTTTAAAGATCTCTGACAAACTGGCATCTTTATGTTCATCCAGGATTTCTTTCATTTTCAGTAACATAATCTATGATTCTTTCTGGGGTTCTTCTATAATCTTAGTCTCTTGATCTCCTTCAGAGTTTTCTTGCTCCATGTTCATCTTTTCAAGTCTAGCAATCATTCTAGGGCAATCCAGTACTTCATGGTCCATAGCCTTACAACAGAGGCAATTAGGGTTTGTCCCAGGGAATTTCTTAGCAAGATGTCCTGGTCTTCTGCAACTATAACAAAGAGTTAATCCTCTCTTTCTCTTCAATTATCCCCAAATTTTCTTATACTGCAAGCTAGGATCGTAATGGCTAGCCTGTAAATATTTCTTTCTAGGATCCTGCATCCATTGATTAGTCCAAAAATTATTTATATGCATAGGTATAACATATCTATCATTATACTTATCAAATCTATTCATATCAAATGTTCTTTCATCTAATAATGCCCTAGTTTTCAAGCTAGGACAAAATCTATCAAGCATTTCTAAATCCATACTTTAGAAAACAAAAATTTTCACTTGTTTTACTTCTACAGGGCACAAAGCTTCCAGATCTAAGAACTTTTAACTATTTTTACCTTTATCAAAGCATAGAGATTACATATCTTACTTCTTTTCTTCAGTATCAACCTCTTTTCTTGCAGATATGACTTATTTCCTTCATATCTATCCTTCCTTCTTCAACATAGATCTTTTCAAATCAAGTGGATCATTGCGCACTAGGGCATAGATCCACGTATAGAGATTTCACAATTTCAGGATGAATCTTTGCACGAAGTTTCTTATGCTCAGTTCCCAACAATCACAGTTTCAAGTCCCGACAATGGAACCATTTTTTGGCATAGGGGCAGACCCAGAGTTCAACGCTACAACAATGCACCAAAAAAACCCTAACTACCAGCCCTTTTGGCAACACCTGCAAAGCAAATGAAGTCTCACCCGAGATAGAGGCAGGGGTGGTTACAAGATTCAGGTGTCTGCAGCCTTAGCTGGGACACAAATATGTGATTATAACATTTAGCAATCACCTATCATAGATTATTCATCAATATTATTCCCTTATGATACTTCGCAGATTAGCACAAAGCATTGCAGTATGTACTTAGATCTAAGATAATTTAGCACTTAGCCACAATAAGATTTATTAGATTTGGCAAACCAAGCACTAAGCATCTTATATACCAGATCTAACATTCATTCATATCTCATAAGAACAAAGCATAAATAGATCTATCTAAACATATCAAAGCACTTAGCAAAGGAAGAGACAAACACATCAGGTTGAGGCACAAATAACAACAAATAGATTTATCATGGTTCACCCCCACCCTGGGGCTACGTCCACAAAGTCTTCTTCTTTATTATCTTCAATTAATCAGGTTATAGCATAGAGCCTCAAAACCCTTACTCTGCACAGGACGAAATATCTGCACAGCTCGCTAGATCCTTCTTCCTTGCACCACAGCACAAAGCCTTGTACAGTCTCTCACGGGGACTTGCACTCAGCTATGTAAGTCTTACACAAAATGCACAAAGCCTTGATCACACAGATTCAACTCTTGGCACTTAGCCTACATCACATAGATATATCATCCACTCTTGCACTATGCAATCACATAGATTGTCTCTCTACTCATATCACCTAGCCTTCTATTTATATATTACAAAAGGGCCTAAGCATTGGTAAACCCACGAGCCGACATCCCTTTCCCATTATAATATCCCCAAAAACCCAAAAAGGACCCAAAAAGGGGTCTAGCTTCCATGATTTCCGCTTCGCGTTGCACTCCATGTTTGACAAGCTGTCGAAGTCCCAAAAACAGTCAAATATGACCAAGTGTTCCTCAAAACTTGGTCAAGGGCCAACAAATCTACCATTTATGACAGTTTTAAAACACTTACAAGCAGGGAAGAAATAACTTGTAACTGGGAGAGAGTCTGTTTTAAGAAGGATTTTAAGTTATGTAAGAAGCCTGAAGGTTCTCTTCTAGAAACATAGTGCAAAAACTCCAGATTCAATTCCAAGAGTCCATAGATAGATCCTTGAAGGCCCAAGCCTTAGAGGATACTACACCCGAAGTCCACACAGACCCTCTCAAGTCAAACAGAGGGAAATGTTTTTAGAAATACAAGCTCAGGAGAAACAATGAGAACATACATAGAGGAGGTGTTGTTGGCACAGGGGCAGACCCAAGGTTCAGCTCTAATAGCACACCAACAAGCCCTAACTACTGGCCCTTTTGGAAAAACCTGCGAAGCAGATGCAGGCTCACCCAAAGTAGCAAAAGGGGGTTGCACGAAACAGGTGTCTACAACCAGAGGAAATGCAAGTGGAATCAAGGCAACCACACATGGAGATCAGATTATCCTTTCCAAGCATAAACCTACTTCGCACAGTTATATATTAGATCTAACATACTAATGTATCATCAGAGTAATAGATTAAAGAACACAACATCAATCACACACAACAACAGGATATACGTGGTTCACCCTCTCCCTAGGGCTACGTCCACAAAACTGTGCTTTATAATATATTAGGTGAAATCTTATAGTTATATGTGTTCTCTTAGCTTGCAAATCTCTCTCTTTATCTCTCCTCTCTATCTCCCTTCCCTGCGCACCCAGCTGCAGGGTTGATCATTTCACCCAGCTAAAAATATTACAACACAAAATTCTCTATCAGCAACAACAACAATCAATCCACATACATAATCTCTCCTTGTCTCTAAACCATCCCAGGTCCTCTTGAACTTTATTTGTATATTACAATAGCTCACCGACAGCCTTAGGCCGAATCTAGGTGTCCAAAACCCTAGATACCAAAACCCTAGGTGTCTAAAACCCTAGGTCAACTTGACCCTCATTTTCAGGGCTTCACTAGCCTATCTTTCCTTCCTTCCCATGAGGTTCTCCAAGAATATACCGGTGGATTTTTCTGCTTGCTGAGTTTTCCATGATCCACCTTCCATGTTTATATGTCTTCCTCGATATCCTCATCCAACGACTTGCTCTCTTAGACTTCGCTACATATTTTCTGCTTCTTTAACCACTTCAACATGATCTTAGTCCACCTTCCTTCCATGCAGTTCATGTTTCTCCTTTTCTTATGTAATATTTTCTTTATTCCATAACTAAGGGCCAAAATGTCCCCAACACTCACCTATGACTCGTCCTAAGGCACTCTGATTTGAATCTTCTATTGTACCTCGACTTCAGACTACGCAACGTAGCCTGTGCTTCCTACTTTGTTCCTCCACCATGTGTGCTGACTGTATTTTTTGTGTCTGGTACCCAGTCCAACTGTGCCCAGTACCTAGACCCTTCTCCTTTTGTTTTCACTGAGAGCTGCGAGGCAGTTGGTTTTCATAGTATAATTTCAATCGGCTCCCATTCACCAATCCTTCCTTCCACTCCCATTCAAGGTCTTCAGCTACGCAACTCCTCCTTCTGTAACATAGGCAACCTCATATGGCCCCAACCAATGTGTTCTGAACTTCCCTGGATGCTTCATGAACATGTTATCATATACCAATAGCATATCTCCTTGCTTAAATGATTTCTTCTTGATATGCCTGTCATGGTAGGCCTTTTCTCGTTCCTTCTGAACTTGCTAATGGAATATTACAATAAATCTGTCATATTCTAGTTCGAACAACTGTGTGAGCTTCTCTTGAATAGTGCCAGTGTCATCCATATCTGTAAAGGTTGCAATTCTTAAGATAGGAACTAAATATTCCATGGGTACAACTACTTCTAGGCCATAAACCAACTTAAAGGGAGTCTACATTTTCAGCTTCTTACAAGTGGTTCTATAGGCCTATAACACTGCCGGTACTCTCAAATCCCAGTCATCTATGTTTACACTGTAAATCTTCATTAGCATTGTCTCCAAGATCTTGTTGAAGGCTTCAACCATACCATTCACCTACAGGTGGTATGGAGTGTTCTTCTAATGGTGAACTTCAAATTCCCGAGTCAAGGCTTCAATAGTCTTATTAAAATGTGTACCTTGATCACTCATGAGGATATTTGGGCATCCAAACATGGTTATGATATTATCAAATATGAAATGCACAGCTGTAGTTACACTACAATCCTTAACTTCTCTTGCTTTTTCCCATCTGTTCAAATACTCTGTCATAGTGATGATGTATCTGGCTCCTATGCGCTTCCCTGCTGGGTTTATAGGTCCCACGAAGTCAATGGCCCATTTCTCAAATGATTGTAAATTCAGCTGGGGTGCTAAAGGAATCTCATCTCTTATGGAAGGTTTTCCAACTCGTTGGCATACATCACAGACTTTGTAGTATTCTTTAGCATCTCTGTGTAAAGTGGGCCACCAGAGGCCAGCTCTAAGAACCTTCTGTGTTGTTTCTTTTCCTACATAGTGTCCTCCAACAATTACTTCATGAGCTTCTGCTAAAAGAAGTGGTCATTTTCCTCCATAACACATCTTCTCAGGATCTCATTAGGTCCCTTCTTATATAGTTGTCAGCTGTAAGTGAAAAATATGCAGCACGCACTACTAGTTGTTTCTTCTGAATGACCGTGTATTCACGAGGTGCTATTCTTATTGATAGGCACTGAACTATCTTAGCTAAGTGATCATCAACCTTTCTAATGGCTAGCAACTATGCATCCGACAATGTATCCTCCAAACTAGTGGGTTCCTCTCCATGTTCCAACCTAGACAAGTGGTCGGGTCCCTTGTTCATCCTTCTTGGCTTTACCACAATTGCAAAATCATATTCCTAAAATAAAAGAAGCCATCTTCATATACTCCCCCCCAACACTTGCTTGTTGACTTGGTATTTCAACACGGAGTGATCAGTGAACATCTTAACGTGTCCTCCTAACAAGTAGTGACGAAACTTCTGTCTAAACCTTCTCTCTTAGTGGTGGTGTAATTTATCTCAACCATTGATAGCTTGCTGCTAGAAAAGGATAACAGGTGGTCAATATCTCCTTCTCATTGTTGTGATAACACTTCTCCTATTGCAATAGAAGATGCATTGACATGCACATGAAATTCCTTGCTCCAATCTGGAAAAACCAGAATAGGCGCAGTAACCATTTTCTGTTTCAGTGTGTCGAAGCTCTGCTGGAATTATTCTATCCAGTGAAACTAATAATCTTTCTTCAAAAGCTTCTCCATAGGTGTTTTAATCTGTGCATATCCCTTAATGAACTTCTTGTAGTATCCAGTATGTCCCAGCGCAGTGCGCAACTGTTTGATTGAAGTAGGAGGGGGTAAATCGACAATAATGGCAATCTTAGATGGATCTACCGGTAATCCATGCTTACACACAATATAGCCCAGCAACACTCCAAAGGGAAAAAAGAATATTCATTTCTTCAGGTTTAGGGAAATTTGACATTTCCTGCACTTATCCAACATTAGTCTTAAGCATTCAATATGGTTTTCCAATAATCTAAAAATAGTCCAATCATCAAAATAGGCTTCCAAAAATTTATATAAAAACTCCTTGAATGCTTCGACCACCACTCTAGAAAATATGGTTGGTGAATTCTTCAATCCAAAAGGCATCACTGTGTATTGGTAGGATCCCCATTCTATTTCAAAAGTGGTCTTATTGTGATCTTCCTTGGCAATCTCGATCTGATGGTATCCTGAGAATCCATCGGTGAAGGAGTAGACTTCCTATCCTCCCACATTATCTAACACTTCGTCAGTAGATGGTGTAGGGAATGGATCATGTAGACATGCATCATTCAGCTTCCTGAGATCAACGCAAATTCTGATCTCTCATGTTTTCTTATCCTAAACCACCATAGGAATAATCCACTCTGATTTTTCAACAGGTTCTATGATTCCTGCTTCCATCATTCTGTCTCATTCAATCTTCACTTTCTCCTTATATTTAGGGTTCAATATGTAGGGCCTTTGTTTAACTGGCCTTGAATCTCCTTTCAAGGGGATCTTCATCTCATCCATGGGCCCTTTAATGCCCTTCATATCAATGAAATTGGTTGGAAACAAGTCCTAATATTCTTGCAGTAACTCTATGATCTTATAAATAGTGGCATCATCCCAGTAATCTCTAACATTAGCAAGCTTAGGTGCTTGCTCTATTCCAATATTAACTTTCTTGATTTTGATTGGTTGTCCAATAAAAGGTAGTTCGACTCCTGGTCCTTCTATGTCTCTCTGTCCTTTGTTTTCTGCGATGTTCACATTCCTAGGATCATCGTCTTCATCGGCATTGATATTGTAACATCCTTGCAATTTTTGAAGAGGTGCAGTCCATTCATCCTCTTGTTTCTCCACAAGGAGGCTAGGTGCTTCCTCAAATACTTTATGTTTTACAACTTGTAAATCTTGATCTACCAGAGGGTGCTGACTTTCAAATAAAAATGTAGCTACAAAATTCTGAGTCATACCTTGCCAATCTGCAGTGGTGAGGCATAGTTCCGCTTGAAGGTACCAGTTGATGGGCGGTGTGTCTAGAGTATTGATGAATTTATGCACCCATTGTTCTTGAGGAATTTAGCTCCATGCCTCCTCACAACCTCACACATGGTCTTTCGAACAAATTTGACTTGTTTACCTAACTTCACATTCTTCGACTTGTTCTAAAAAGCATGTTTTCATCAAAGTGCGACATTGTATCCAGTTTGTAATGTTCCTTTTATGTGTTCCCCACCATCTTGCTGGAGTAGCTTTCAAAGCCTTGTCCAGTGCCAACAGTCTCTGTTGTACTGGTACAGTTTCTTCAAATTCCAATAAGAAATTTTCTAAGTGATTCAAACCATCCAATGTGGGTAAATTACTTTCTGTTGTGTCGATCCAACGAACTTCTCTGATTAGTCTAGCACATCTCCATGTAGATAATTCATACATTTTATTCTTCCAATTCTCCAATGCTTCTTCTGAGTCTGATGAACATGCAATGTCACTTCACCAACTTAAATTCCTATCTTCGGTAGGATTAATGTAATCTTGATGTCTTGTTGTCAATTTGTATATATTCTCCAACATATATGTGTGGTCTTCTTCTCTGATGGGCTCTGTGTATCTGGGACCTTCATCAGGATCCAAAGGTGTGATGACCCTAAGGACATCACCTTCAAACTTCATTCTTCTTTTCTTCAAGTCAACAACAGTATAATTGTTGAAATCCCAATCGATTCCTAACAGTGCGGGGTAAGGACAGTTATCATCGACTATCTTAATCACCTCGAAGTCCAAAAATGTTCTGACCCCATCGATGTCCATAGGGACATGTTCTAGTCTTTCGAAGGGGCTGATAGCCTATTGATTGCCCATCCTAAGCTTGATGGGGGAATAGATCAACTTAGGTTTTCCCATCAGTGCCCATGTTTGCTTCGTCATAACATTAACCTCCGATCCTAAGTCGAGGAGCACATAATCTATATCATAATCTCCAATTTGAGAATTAAGGTGTATTGTTCTTCTCTTTTTGGATAGTTGATGTACTGCTTTATTTAGTAGAGGATATACCTTTCCTAGATCATACTATCTGATCAATTTGTGTATCTCTTGTACAACGCTCTCATCCTTTATCAAATTAATGCGACTGCATAAGAATTCCATGATTCTTCTTACATATTTTCCTTCTCGAGGTGAAGGAAACTGATCAAAGGCCAGGGGCATTCCACATTCTCCCACTTCTAGTTGTGTCTTTGATGAAGAATCCTGATCTCTTCTAAACTCTTTTCTTGCCTCTTCAAATGTCTGCTCCTCTCTCTTTGGATCAAACTCTTGTGTCTTCTCCATAGCTTTTATGACTCCCGATTGTTCTATAGTATTCCCTAGAGTGACCTTGTCTTCTCCTGTAGCAACGCATCCTCTAGTGATAACAGTGACTCTAGGATCTACTCCATGAGGTACTGTTGTGATTATCTATACTTGTTGGTTTCCTCCTCATCTTTCTTGAAGTTTGTCTAACAACATAGGACAATATTCTATGACATGTTCAAATGAGTTGCAATAACTGCAAGTGGTACAAGGGTCTTGATAGTCCCTTGCCAAATGACCTGGCTATGTGTAGTTATAATAAATAATCTAAGCTCTACCTCGACCCATACCTCCTCCTCGTACTCTTCCTCTGAATCCATGACGAGGGTTGAAGTTTCCTCTTCTAGGGGAATTATACTGCATAGTGTTCCCTTCTTGTTGTACCTCACATTGAATTTTGTATATATCCCTTGATCTTTCATGAAAGAGGTCATAATCTCTACGTTCCTTCTCATCATGACCCACAGATTTATAGAATGTGTAGTAGAGGTTCGTAGGTGTCTAAACATAATTTTTCATGTAATAACATTCTCCAGGGTGATGTCTATTTCTACATACCTTGCACCAAGGTAGAGTAACTTGCTTCAAAGGGCTCGGAGCTCTAGAAGCCAAATATTCATGAAACTGGGGACAATGCTCCTTGTCATGGCCTTCTGATTTGCATCTAATGCACCAGATTCCTTCTCTCTTATCCTTTCCCTTATCTTTTTTCATATCTTTGACCTGCAATGATAAGCTAGTTAGATGACTCAAGATGTGACTCATACCTGAGCTGGATTCTACCATAGGAGTCGATTCAAGTTTCATGGCGATCTCCAACGCCTCAGCCTACGAAGAAATCTTTTGTTGCAGAAAAGGGACTCTAATGTGTAGTAGGAGGGTACCAATGAACCATTCCTTGTTTTGCTCGTCTGGGATCTGAAAAATCAAATAAACTTTCAAGGTCTTAAACCTATGATCAAACTCCCAAACAGGTTCAACTACTTTCTGCTTGATTTCTTTCAACTCTGTGATGCACTGTGATTCTGAATTGGGTTTATTGAATTCATCAATCAACTCAGTCTTAATCTTGTTCAGCAGTTTCAACTAGACAACTCCTTGGACGAACTTCATGTACCAACCCAGTGTGCGATCTCTCAAGGTAGTACTAAACTGAGCTCATTTAAAAGCTTTGTCAGTGACATTCTTAATACTCCATAAAACTTCACATAGAAACCAGTGCTAGTCAGGATCTTCAGATCCATCTCCTCTAAAGGTGGGTAACCTCATCTCATCTGCCATAGATCTTCCTAAGGTTCCTAATTGAGTATGCACTGAACCACTTGTACCAATGCTCTGAGTGTTCCGATAACTTAGGTTGCTATGTTTACTTAATGTTGTTAAAACAACAAGGGGTGTAATAGCACTTACTTCATGAATATTCTGCGCAGTCCCTGAAGCTTCTGACTCTTCTCAGTGAGGTTCTTCAGTATTCTCTTCTTCTGCCCTAGCGGACTTTGAATGTTCCTTGTTCAACAACTCTTATTATTCTCCACTGTAGAACCCTTCTTCTTGTGATGGTTCATGATTTTTCTCGAACAAGTTCACTAGAGGAACTTCTATGAAGGTTCTCCCATTGCGCATGTGTCAGACCTCTGTGTTGTTGTCACAGTTTGAATTCTTGAACACTAGATTTTTTAATACGACCCACTACTTTATCTTCAATATGTTCTTCTCATGCAATAACATCTTGATCTTCAACTTCAAGAAGTGTAAAAAGTTTCCTCTAGGTCCCTTAAATAAATATCTCTATTCTTGGCTATATGATTCTACCCTATCAATAGAAAACTTTGTGATATACCCTCCGATGGTACTATCAAACCAGTGATCTACTGCTCTCGACACGGCATTATCAACTCTCTTAACCTTCTTGATCAACGTCGATGTCCAAACCACAAGCGGTCTAGATCTGATCTCAAATTGGGTATCTGCTAATCTTGCAAGCCACTCATATAGCTCCTTATGAATCCCTCCAAAGAAAATCTTGTGTATATCAGTAAATATATACCTTCCCAACCAATCTTATGTGATAATATTAGGGTTCTTATTCCTAGCTTCTGTGAAGTCCTTCTCTTGTTCTTCTATCCACTTCTGAATCTATGTCTTCAATGGAAACCACCTTGACATTCCCTCAAGAAGATCCCGGTCCTGGCTCACATAACCATTTGTTGGCACAGGGGCATACCCAGGGTTCAGCAATAATAGCGCACCAACAATCCCTAACTACTGGCCCTTTTGGAAACACCTGCGAAGTAGATGCAGTCTCACCCAAAGTAGCAATAGTGGGTTGCAGGACATAGGTGTCTACAACCAGAGGAAATGCAAGTGGAATCAAGGCAAACACACATGGAGATCAGATTATCCTTTCCAAGAATAAACCTACTTCACAAAGTTATATATCAGATCTAACATACTAATGTATCATCAGAGTAACAGAGTAAAGAACACAGCATCAATCACACACAACAATAGGATATACGTGGTTCACCCTCTCCCTAGGGCTACATCCACAGAACTGTGCTTTATAATATATTAGGTGAAATCTTATAGTTCTATCTGCGCTCTTAGCTTACATATCTCTCTCTTTCTCTCTTCTCTCTATCTCCCTTCCTTGTGCACCCAACTGCAAGGTTGATCTTCATACCCAACTAAAGATCTTACAACATAGACTTCTCTCTCAGCAACAACAACAACAATCAATCCACATAAATAATATCTCCTTGTCTCTAAACCATCCCAAGTCCTCTTGACCTTTATTTATACATTACAATAGCTCACTGACAGCCTTAGGCCGAAGCCTAGGTGTCCAAAACCCTAGATACCAAAACCCTAGGTGTCTAAAACCCTAGGTCAACTTGACCTGCATTTTCAGGTCTTCACCAGCCCATCTTTCCTTCCTTCCCATGAGGTTCTCCAAGCATCTACCGGTGTATTTTTCCAATTGTTGATTTGTCCACAATCCACCATCCTTGATGATCTATCTTCCTCGATCTCCTTGTCCAACGGCTTGCTCTCTTAGACTTCGCTCCATCATTTATTATTATTTAACCACTTCGACCTGATCTCATTCCACCTTCCTTCCACGTAGTTCATGTTTCACCTTTTCTTCCATAATATTTGCTTTCTTCCATAACCAAGGGCTAACAAGTGCAAGCACACACTCAACAAATAACATCTAAAGCTAGAGAGGGATGTGCTAATGAGCGTTGGCATTCTTTTCTAAGGAAAAGATCAAGAAAACAAAAATCTGGTAAGGTCATCGATGAATTATTTGATCACTGTCAGGGATCTAAGATCCTTTTACAGGTACAAATACAAAGCTCAGAAGAGATAGCACCTTTGAAGTCGCGCAGGAGATCCGATTTCAGGAAGAAAATTTGATAGGTGGAAACCTTTAAGGATCGAGCACCTGGAGTCGAAGACAAAGTCCTAAAATGGACATGTGTCTCTCGATCTAAGAAACAAATCGGTAGTTAAAATGACCATATGATCAAATAAGGTGGAAGGATAGGATAAACAAGGCCCAAGGCTAGAGATCACAAATGATTGAATTCCCGAAAATCATTGGATCTTATTAAGATTTTTGGGTTTAAGGTAGACAGATGGATAAATTCAAGATGCTCAAGGTTTAAGCTGCAGGGAATCTCACTATGGGAGAAAAAGGAAGTGGAAACAATGAACAACCTAGAGTCCTGAACCTCGAAATAAATATGGACCATTGAACCAGGACTGATCACAGTCGTTGGATGAAATTCGAGTAGAAGGAAAGCGTGAGCACTTCCAATGTTGACCACTTCAGTGAAAATAAGTCCAGAACATGTGAAAATACCCGAAGGTTGAAGCCCCAGAGTCAGCAAGTAAGACACGTAGAAACACAATGATATCCCACATCATCATAGTCCACATTAGCAAGATCACGTTAGCAAGGACGCGTGGCACAATTAGATAGCGACAAGTGTCAAGGTCTAGTTGGCACTTTAGGTATGAAAGATATAAATTAAGGTGTCACACGGAAACCACTAAGCTTGTGCCATGTCAATAGTGACATCAGTTGCCACATCACTCCGAGAGTATGTCACTCTAGGAGATTTGAATCCAAGTAAACAAGGTTCTCCGAAGAGTCATATCTCTGAAATCATTTCTAGCCATAGATCAGAGCAAGGTGTAAGGACCATTGATCTTCGAGTTAAACAAGATTCGGCTCTACAACTAATTTAAGGGTAAGGGTTAAAGGTAGAGAAGACCATAAAGTTTCGAACTTCTATAGTAAAGGAGGTCTGTAGATCTGGAGAACAACTAGGACCATTAGATCTTCAAGTCTCACTCCTTTGAAGGGTCGACAATTCGACACTCTGGAGGAAATGTGTTGATGGTCACAAAAAGGTGAAACTCTCGAAGCCTCGAACTCCGAAGGGGATCTCCACCATAGAAAAATCATGCAAGGAAAAATGCGCTAACCAATAGATTAGATTCCCAAAATTTGAGAATAAGGTGGGATAGGGTTAACCCATAATTGTCAGTCAACACAACTCAAGACCAGATTCGTCTGGTTAGCACTTTGGGAGAAAAGGAGTGTTGGGTTGAATAAATCTCTAGAACGACGGAGTTCTAGAGCCTGAATAGCGCCCCTTAGTACTAGCACCAAGTTCTGGCTCTCGGTCACATGCATAAGTTGGTTTAGGAAAAAGGGCTAACACCCAAATGGGAAGTAAGTAAAAATTTTCCCGGAAACCCAAGAATGGGCATCCCACGAATCTCGAAGTAAATTGATTAAGTAACAAATTTTTACAAAACTCCACAGCCCTAGAGACATTGGGTAAAACAAAATCTAATCTGAGAAAAACGATAACCCAGGGTTTAACAATTTCACAAAAATCCACCATTCGACATAATTGATTCATTGTAAATTTAACAGGGAGTTATGGTACAAGTTTGGATCTTGTACACCTCTCTAAAGTGAACCCATCAACATAATTGACTTGTATTTTAAATGAAAATCAACAAGGGCTTAGGATACAATTGGAACTAAACTATAAATGACCAGCAAGCAATACATTTAAAATGTTCTGACACAATCCTCTTAAAATTTGTTCAAAATATTCAGGTAAGGATGAAAGAAAGACTTAACCATAAGCTATATGAATATGCAATTCTCACTAAACAAGGAGGATCAGACCGATGTACAGAGTTCAAAAAACGCCTGGAATTTATAGGGAATAATTTAAAATATAACATTGTAGCAATTGTTTATTTTCCATCAAATATAACAATTGACATTTAGACCTTCAAATGGTTCTACAGTGACTTTATCCATCTATTGTATTGATACTCTAATAAAATAAATAAATTCATCTTATAAATACTAGAAATCAATTAAACTTGTGTGTTGAAGATGTCCTTCCAAACCTTGTGCTTCTTCCTTTCCTTTTGGTGCTTCTTGTCCTTTCCAGTGTTTTCTAGGTCACCTATGTTTATTGAATTAGGTTTCAATTGTGCAACATTCCCTTCAAGATGCAACTCCTTCTCCAAGGGTGCCCCTCGCGTTAACTTATTTTTGGAATTTTTTCTAACCCCTTGGATTCAAAATTCCATTCGATCGACCTTGTGAGAGACTAAGGGATTCTAAGGAATAAGGACCCTACCTTATTGTGCACCCCTTAGAAATATACATGAGTGATTGTCTCAGTCTACCCTCATGGCATCATGGACCACCCAACCAGGTAATTATTAACCTATAGTTCTGGCCACGACTGGAGTGCTAGTAGACCATGACAGGGACATTGCCACTCCTCTCCCTCAATATCTGGTTTTATGTGTAAGGCCCCTTTACTCCTTATGTGATTCGGATTAGCAAGCATCGTCAAGCTTGCATACACTGAAAAAAATAGTGTCAAAATCTATATATATATATATATATATAAATCATACTAAAATCCATCATACATCATAGGTGCATAATAATGAAATACTCAAACAATACAATCCACTCCCTGACTCAATCCGGAGTCCAAGGAAGCCCTTTGATTCCACCCTCATCCATAACCTTTCATGTGTCCTGCACACTCAAGACGACTTGTCAAAGCACATGTCAATACATATATATACATCAATAAGATCAAGCACCTATAAAACCTCAACATCATCATATATAATCCAATATATGAATTAAGCCATAGTGTTCCATACCCAGATCACTTGCAAGAAAGTGTCCTCATAGAAGAAGTCAATAGTAGTATGCTCAGTAGAGCAGGAAGTTACATACACCCCCTCTTGTTTTAAACTTCATCCCGAAGTTTGTATGGTATGTAAAAGAAAGTAAATAAATATATCTGACATAGATCTATATGTCTAAGTCTAACAAAACAAGTAAGGAAACTGTTGGCGCATCTCATATGTGTCCTCCCAAGTAGCCGAGTGTGGACTATAATTGTCCCACTAGACCTTGATCTGATCGATTGTTCGACGCCATAGTTGTCGAATGCGATGGTCCAGAATGTGGATTGGCTCCACCATGAGAGCACCCTTGTCTGACACCTGCAAGCAACTCATGTCAATAACATGTGAAGGGCCACTAATATAGTGTCTCAAAATAGATACATGAAAACATCGTGCATACGCCTCAAATAATCAGGAAAGACTACTTGATAAGCCACAGGTCCCTTCTTTTCCACTACTTCGAACGGTCCCATGAACATAGGAGAGAGTTTAGTACCTTTTCCAAACTTGATTGAACTCTTCTGTAGTTTTACCTACAAGAATACTCTATCTCCAACTTCATAATTGTGGTCAATGCGATGCACATCAACATAACTCTTCTGCTAATCTTGTGCTTCTTTAATTCTTTGTCTGATTGATTTCAGCTTGTCTTCCATTTCTTGAATCATGTCTAGTCCTACCAATACCCTATCCTCAAGTCAATCCCAACTCAACGACGTTCGACACGGTCGCCCATAAATAAACTCAAATGGTGCCATCTTAATCGTATTCAGATAGTTGTTGTTGTATGAAAATTCTACTAGTGGAAAGAATTCTTCCCAACATTTATATTGGTCCGTTACATACATATGCAACATATCCTCCAAAATTTGGTTTGTCCTTTCTATTTTCCCATCTGTTTTTGGGTGATAAGTTGTGCTAAAGTTTAATTGTGTTCCCAAAGCCTCTTGGGAACTAGTCCAAAATCGTCCTGTAAACATAGATCCTCAATTGGATATGATTCTTTTTGGCACCCCATGTAATATCACAATCTTGCTAACAAACACTCTAGCTATGTCTAGTGCCTAATACGTCTGCACACGGGAATAAAGTGTGCACTCTTCGTCAGATTTTCAACTACCACAAAAAATGAATCATGTCTTCTTGTCGTTAGTGGCAATCCAACAATAAAGTCCATTAAAATGATTTCCCATTTTGATTCAGGAATAGTGTGTAGCTATAACAATCATGTTGGACGTCTATGTTCATCCTTCACTTGCTGACATTATAGACATCTCTCCATGTAACTAACTATGTCTACCTTTATTCCCTTCCAGAAGAACAAAGGATTAATATCTACCTTCATCTTCATGAATCCCAGATGATCCATGTATACTGGTCGTTGCGCTTCACTTAAGAATAAAATATTAGTTCATCGTTAGGCAATACGTAAATTCTTATGTTAAATATCAATAATCCCTCGTCGTCTAGTGAATAACCTTCATACCTCGGTACCATCATGATATCTTGTCCAATATTTTTCTTAACTTCCTTATACCAGTCATCATCAATTTGTAGAGTTAGAATCTTTTCTCGGAGATTCATCTTAAGATCTAACACCGAAAATATGTGTGGCCTCCTACTTGGTGCATCTTCCACTCTGTTCACAGTTCCTTTAATGTAAGAAATTTCAAACTCGTATTCGCTAAGTAATTCTGACCAATGCCTTTGTCGTGCGTGCAGGTCACTTTGTGTAAAAATATGCTACAATATACAGTGATCTGTCTTTAATTCAAATTTTCATCCAATCAAATAATGTCTCCATACTCTCAAGGCATAAACAATAGCTAATAACTCCAGGTCATGTGTTGCATAGTAGTCTTAATGCCTTCTCAATTTCCGTGAAATGTAAGCGATCACTTGATCATCTTGCATCAAAACTCCACCTAACCCTTCTTTGGATGGGTCTGTGCATACCAAGAATTCCTTGTCCATGTCGGGGAATTTTAGTATAGGTGCTATCTTCAACAACTCTTTGAGCCTTTGAAATGATTCCATGCATTTCTCAGTCCACAAGAACTTCTTATTCTTCTTTTGCAATTTTGTGATCGGTTTTTCTATCATTGAAAACCCTTTGAAAAATCACTGGTAATATCCTACTAAACCCATAAAAATGCATACTTCATGTATTTTTTGTAGTGATGGCCATTCCCTAATAGCCTCCACTTTCACAAGATCCACAATGATACCTTCTCTATATATGATATGTCCCAAGTAGTGAATCTTATATTGGTAAAGAGAGCATTTTGATAGCTTCCCGTACAATTTGTTTTCTCTTAGGCATTGCAGGACCAACCTCAAGTGTTCACCATGCTCTTCCTTCGTTCGAGAACAAATCAATATGCCATCAATAAAAACTTGTAAAAACTTATCCAAGTATTCACGGAACACCCCATTCATCAAAATCATGAATACCCCCGGGGCGTTTTTCAATCTGAATGGTAAAACTGTAAAATCATAGTGTCCAAATATCATCTTAAAAGCGGTCTTAGGGATATCTTCTTCCTTAATATTGAATTGGTGATATCATGATCTCAAGTCAATCTTTGAAAATATTGTCGCTCCTTTCATCTGATTAAGAAAGAAATCTATTCTTGGAAACAGATACTGGTTCTTGATTGTCGCTTTGTTCAATTGATGATAGTCAATACAAAGTATATGTTGGAACACATATATTTTCTAAAATTTTGGATTTTAAATAGATTTTCATTCCTAGTTAAAATAATAATAAAGTGTGCTTTATTCTCACCATTGAGGAAGTCTTCCATCTAATCAAATGATCCTAATCTCTTCGGTGTTATGGAGCCACCTACTCGTTAAAGAGACAAACCCCCAGAGACTACTTTGGGGCTTTGAGTTTCAGAGTTTTACATTTCAGGTGTGTTAACATGTCGCACCTTCAAAACCTCGATACGCGAAAAGAGTTCAACAGATCCTAGTCACCATATACGTATACCTTCCTAAGTTTTTATGCCTCACTAAGGGTAGTGGCCCCATGAAAATCCAATGAAGTTAGTTTGTCGACACATGAAGTGATAAATACCTAAAAAGAAACTAAAACCCAATTAAAAAATCAGATAGTAGTTTCGCGTTTTTGGAGTTCGGGCATTCACCATATATCATATTCTAAATTCATGTATCCCGAACTCTCGAAATGTCTTAAGCGTTAAGCAAGGTTAATTAAATATTAAAAAAAATTAGTAAATAATTAATCACTGCACGATTTTAGGTTTCAGAAATCATATCTTGAACTACTATAGGATATCCTGAGGTCCGAAACCTCGAAATACTTGAGGTTAAACACGATTATTTAACATCTTAAACATGATTAAAATTAATTAATCACTTTGCGATTTTGCGTTTCAGGAATCGTGTCTTGAGCTACTATCAAAATCTCGAAGCCCGAAAAGCCGAAAAACACTTAACCATAAATTCGATTAAACAACGGGTTAAACATGATTAAAATTAATTAATCACTTCTCAATTTCACGTTTCGGGAATCCTGTCTCGAGCTACTATCAAAATCTCTAAGCCCGCAAAGCCGAAAAACACTTAACGATAAACGTGATTAACTAAGGGGTTAAACATGATTATCTCGTGTTAATTTTTCGTTGAATCATAGCTCGGGTAAATTCAAATGTTCTTCACCAAACCTCCCGATCGTGAACTACCAGACATTGAGGGTATTATTAATCGATCTACGACAATCATTTCAAATAATATCTCGGATCACCGCCTAAATCTTTTCATTAAGGAAAGTGAATGCGTCATCAGTGAAGTATTCGTAACTCAACACATTTAAGGGAAAAAGGATATTGAATTTTTAATTTCATTTGCATTTTCACATAAAAGCAATTTGAGTAAGATAAGAAGTTTGCGCATTTCCTGTAACAGGTAACGGAGTTCTGAGCTCGTGATATCATGGCTCCATGGAAAACAACTAAAGCATCTGGTGAAAGCTCGAGTCCGAACACAGATGTCCTCAAGGGAGAACCAACACATCTGGAAATAAATGAGACAATGTATGCATTCTATTTACTCAGGTCATGATTAGAGGCCAATTGTTTCAGAGCTGGAAGACAAGAAGAAGAAATGCCTCTGCCAATAGGCAAAGAGACAGCGAGGATGCAAATGAAACTCTCCAAAATTCACATTTGTAATATTTACGTTTTTGAATTATGAGAACACCAACTGCTTAGAGTTGATATCATTTTTGTATAAATACATAGTTTGAATATTTAACAAAGGATGCTTCCTGCCGGATGTAATAGAGAAAACTCTCCTTTTGTGAGAATTAATACAAGTCCAGACACAGATTCTAATTTTTGTGCAATTTGGGTTATGTGTTTCTCCTGTATTTCATATCTCTAGCTTTATTTATGTCATTCCTTTATAAGTGAGTATTTGCAATTTAGTACTACTGCTACTGCAACCACATTTTATCAGTTGTTTGATAAGCAAGCAATTTTTCCTCTGTATTTTCTATCAATAAATACAAGACCTATAACTACTTGGATTATTGTATCTCATATCCTTTCAAGGGTTCATTCTTTATTTTCTTCTACTGTGAACAAGGTAAGATTCATCTTGCATTGATGCCTTATTTTGTTTAACAGTTTTGTAAGTTTCCCTCACATCATTTGATTTTATAAATCGACTCAGACGACAAATTACAGCCTCTGTCATGTTTTGTCTTTATTTTCATTTGAGGATTAATTCTTATATAACTAACGAAAGAAAAGGCACCTTTAAAAACTTTCCTTTATATTCATGATTCCTTGACATTACCCTTTGAGCCTTAAGTGTAATCTCATGAACAACATCGTTTTGGTGTCATTGTCGGGGACAGAGAAACGAAGTTATTTTTCCCTGGGAAAATGACATGGTAAGTTTCTATCTTTGATAGTGAACAAAGATTGAATACATAAGTATGACTAATTTTTATATATCACTTGGCAATTCCCTGGTTCTAAGACTCCACATGATTCACTGGTGACTCCACTGTTTCCAAGATGTCAATTTCTTTCACTGCTTGGATTGCTGTGATGTTTGCTCCTTTGGACTTTACAAATATTTCTAGTTTTCCAAATACTGTTCTAGACCTCAAAGTTTGGGAAGATCATCTTCCTGGATTTAGAGAGGATAAACATGATAATCCTTCTCAACGTTTGTTTGAATTTCATAAGCTCATGCATCAACTAGATATTCATCAAGAAGATGTTTTGATGAAACTATTCATGTTTAGTCTGGGAGGAGATACTCGACTTTGGTACAAATATCTACTCCCTTCCAACATTTCATCATTAAAAGAATTCCATGCAGCTTTTCATATATATTGCAAAAGAATTTACTCATCAGAGTTACTTTTTGAAGACTGTTGCAGTTTAGATTTTGTAGAACAAGATTGTAAAGAAAATCAGTTTGTTGATGAAAAATCAGAACATGATAACAATTGTGGTCAAGTATACGAAGAAGAATTTACAAGAAAACAAGATCTCCTTCAAACAGATCAGGAAAATTTATATGAAGAAGACTTTGAAGTAAATCAAGAAGAGGTTTTTCGTAGCAGTAAGAATAAAGACGACATCATTGCAAATGAATAAATCCTTGCAGAACCTCCAATATTTCAAGCAGAACAACTCCAGATTCATTGTATAAATAAAGATGAAAATGCATTTTCTAATGAAGAACTAGATTCAAATTCATGCATACATGATTCTACCTTCAATTCCTCTTCCCCAGAAAATGATTTTCAGGATGATTTTGGTAGCATTGATAATACTAAAGATAATTTGATTGAACAAAACAATGATGAAATTGTTGATCTAGATCTTTGCAAAGGCCAATGGTTTATTGAAGATCATTCACAACTAGATTTTGAAGAGGATGATCCTGGTAATGATACTGACAATGGCAATGATACTCAATGTGCATTTGTCACTGTATCAAATTTTCATAGTAATTACTGCCATGATCAAACCACTGTTCTAAATGTCAATTTTTACCAATTTGCTACTATTCAGTCATCATTACTAGATCATCAAGAAATGGAAGTTTTTGAAAGTCAAAGTTTAGAAATTTTATATAATCATCCTATCTACGATGAGTATCCAGATGATAATGGAAAGCAGATTTATTTCCCAACATGCATTGAAACATACAATAGTCCTCTTTTGTTTGATAACTATGATGAATGTGATCTTGAGGTTGATGAGCAACAAATTATTTCTCTTCCTCCGGAGAGTTCTGTTCAACAGGAAAATTATCAGGTGCACTGTGAAAGCAGTCAAACTGTATATGATAGTGATGAAGAAGATTCTTGGACCGGTGATGAAGGAAATAAGGAGGCGTTACTGGAGAAATTGATCTCCCCTTATTATTTAGCAATTGATGAGCAACATACTAGTGAGCCTCAATATGGCTTTCTCGAGCCAAAAAAAGAAAAGATCAGTTGTAGAGAAAATAAGTATTCCATACAACTTGGCCAGCGGGAAAAGGTATCAGTTGACTTTGAGAATTTTATATCTTTATCTTTTCATGATCTAGTAGTTGTTTGTTTAGATTATTTTCTTCAATAGGTCCAAAATGTTGCAACATTTTGTGTGCAACTAAACTTCAGCAGTAAGCGCAAGCTACCTATTCATTCTTTGCTGCAAAAAAATTATTACCTTTTCATTCCTTCATTTAGTAGCAAGCAAGGTATGTGAAACAACCTACTATTTGCATGGCTCCATTGGAAATTTCATGTTACTTGATCAATGGAATTTCACATGATTAATGTAGGGCCAATGTATATAAATAAGTCGTCCAATAATAATAATAATAATAACAATAACAATAAATAAGCTTGAAAGAAGTCTGAACTAATTACACCAACTTGTGTAGGATTAGGATTTTTGCTGATTCAAATCCTTCAAAATTGTGATTGGGTAAATTTTTACCTATTCCTAAGTTCTTATCCACTTTAGATTTTCTTTCTCCCTTCTTATTTTCTTTAGTCTTCATGGATACAGAGAAAATAACTTCACCTTGACTCTGAAAACTCAGAAACATATCTTCAAAATAATATTAGGCGAAGATCTATTTTCCCTTTCATTTTAATCGAAAGAAAGTATGTTTAGGCTAATCCTAATAACGTTAACTCTCCAATCTGGTTTAAACTGAATAGTTCTCTCAAGTTTGATCCCTGAAGTTTAAAATCCCCTATAAAATATATTACATAGGCGAAGATGTATTGAATGTTGGAGGAAAATTAGTTTCGAAGTATCCTAAAAAATTATGATAGACCTTTCCTTTGAAATATCTTAAATAGATATCATCCCTTGTATGATACATACATATTGATTTCCCCCACTTCATGTATTAAACTATAATATAGATGGTGAAAGGAAATTCATAAAATGATTGCCCCCATCTAGTCCAAGGAAAATGGTGAAAAGATATTCCAAAAATCGATTTCTCCCGTTTTGTCCAAAAAGAGATGATGAAAGGAAATTAATTAAATGATTGCCCTCATCTCAGCATTTAAATGCAAAATTGCTAATTGAAGTGGTGAAAGGAATTTCAATGGGAGAAATAGATAACTTCACTGGGGTACTGAACAGGCTCGCTGGCAATGAAACAATATCTATGATATCTGTGTGGTTGTCATACACATATACACGATATAGTCTTATATCTAAATCTTTTTTCAGTGAGATTTACATTTTGAATCAACGAGGGATCCCCATAAAACATGATACATATAATTAACCTTGATGCGAACAAAATCGATCAAAGCTTGATATTTTGGCTAAAGTTACTTTGATTATCTTAAGAAAATTCGAATACTATTTTAATAAAGAGGAGCTCCAAATAGCCTAACTGAAGGTCATGATTAGATGTGTTTTATGGTTTTCTAAGTTTTAGTTGAAACTCTTTTCCTCAGTATGATCCTTTTCGAATATGTTTCACAGAATTGTAATAATGACTCCATTTACCCAATAAAGGCACTTGGTCTACTATTCTTTTGCGTCTCATAGGGAGATCTGTGAGACGCGATCCCTAGATGGAGCCTATGTTGGAACACATATATATTTCTAAAGTTTTGGATTTTAAATAGATTTTCATTCCTAGTTAAAATAAGAATAAAGCACACTTGATTCTCACCATTGAGGAAGTATTCCATCTAATCAAATGATCCTAATCTCTTCGGAGTTATGGAGCCACCTACTCGTTAAAGAGAAAAAACCCCAGAGACTACTTCGGGGCTTCGAGTTTCAGAGTTTTGCATTCCAGGTGTGTTAACATGTTGCACCTTCAAAACTATGATATGTGATAAGAGTTCAACAGATCCTAGTCAATGTATATGTATAACTTCCTAATTTTTTACGCCTCACTAAGGGTAGTGGCCTGTTGAAAATCCAATGAAGTTATTTTGTCGACACATGAAGCGATAAATACCTAAAAAGAAACTAAAACCCAATTAAAAAATCAGATAGTAGTTTTGCATTTTCAAAGTTCGAGCATTCACCATCTATCATATTCTAAATTCATGAAGACCGAACTCTTGAAATGTCTTAAGCATTAAGCAAGGTTAATTAAAGATTAAATAAAATTAGTAAATAATTAATCTCTGCGCGATTTCAAGTTTCGGAAATCATATCTTGAACTATTATAAGATATCCCGAGGTCCGAAACCCCAAAATACTTGAGGTTAAACATGATTATTTAACAGGTTAAACATCATTAAAATTAATTAATCACTTCACGATTTCACATTTTGGGAATCCTGTCTCGAGCTACTATCAAAATCCCGAAGCCCAAAAAGCCGGAAAACACTTAACGATAAACGTGATTAACTAACGGGTTAAACATGATTAAAATCAATTAATAACTTTGTGATTTCATGTTTCAGGAATCCTGTCTTGAGCTACTATCAAAATCCCAAATCCTGAAAAGCTGGAAAACACTTAACGATAAACACGATTAACTAATGGGTTAAACATGATTATCTCGTGTAAATTTTTTGTTGAATCGTAGCTCAGGTAAATTCAAATGTTATTCGTCAAACCTTCTGATTGCGAACCACCAGACATTAAGGGTATTATTAATCGATCTACGACAATCATTTAAAATAAGATATCATATCACCGCCTAAATATTTTCATTAAGGAAAGTGAATGCGTCGTCAGTGAAGTATTCGTAACTCAACACATTTAAGGGAAAAAGGATATTGAAGTTTGAATTTCATTTTCATTTTCCCAGAAAATCAATTTGAGCAAGATAAGAAGTTTGCACATTTTTTGTAACAGGTAACAGAGTTCTGAGCTCATGATATCATGACTCCACGGAAAACAACTAAAGAGTCTGGTGAAATCTCAAGTCCGAACACAGACGTCCTCAAGGGAGAACCAACACATCTGGAAATAAATGAGACAATGTGTGCATTCTATTTACTCAGGTCATGATTAGAGGCTAGTAATTTTGGAGCTGGAAGACAAGAAGAAGAAATGTCTCTGCCAGCAAGTGAAGAGATAGAGAGGACGCAAATGAAACTCTCCAAATTTCACATTTGTAATATTTACATTTTTTAATTATGAGAATTCCAACCCCTTAGGGTTGAGATCATTTTTGTATAAATACATAGTTTGAATATTTAACAAAGTTTGCTTATTGCCGGATGTAATAGAGAAAACTCTCCTTTTGTGAGAATTAATACAAGTGCAGACAGAGATTCCAATTTTTGTGCAGTTTGGGTTATGTGTTTCTCCTATATTTCATATCTCTAGATTTCTTTATGTCATTCATTGATAAGTGAGTGTTTGCAATTTAGTGCTTCTGCTACTGCAATCACATTTTATCGGTTGTTTGATAAGCAAGCAATTTTTCCTCTGTATTTGCTATCATTAAATACAAGACCTGTGAGCTACTTGGATCACTGTATCTCATATCCTTTCAAGGGTGCATTCTTTATTTTCTTCTACTATGAACAAGGTAAGATTCATCTTACATTGATGCCTCATTTTGTTTAATAGTTTTGTAAGTTTCCCTCACATCATTTGATTTTATAAATCGACTCAGATGACAAGTTACAGCCTCTGTCCTATTCTGTCATTATTTTTGTTTGAGGATTAATTCTTATATAACTAACAGAAGAGAAAGAACCTTTAAAAACTTTCCTTTATATTCATGATGCCTTGACATTACCCTTTGAGCCTTAAGTGTAATCTCAGGAAAAACAATATCCACGATCCATCCTTCTTCCTTACAAAAATAACCGGTGCACCCCAAGGTGACACACTTCGACGAATAAAGCCCAAGTCCAACAATTCCTTCAATTTCATTTTCAACTCCTGCAATTCATACATTGACATCCGGTAAGGAGCTCTTTTAATAGGTTCAGTTCCCAGTTTCAAGTCTATTGTAAACTCCAACTCTCTTTCGGGTTGTAAATCATGTAATTCTTCTAGAAAAATATCCGCAAATTCTTGCACTATAGGAAGGTTTTCTAGTCCTTCTACCTCACCCTTTTCATTTAGTGCTAATATTTCATATAGTCTACATCCCTTACGCATACTCTTTTGCAATTTTAGGGAAGAAATGAACCTCAAGGACACTCCCTGTTCTCTTCCCACAATCACTCTACTTTGTCCCAAATCATCTATCAAACTTAACCGTTTCTTCTTACAGTTAAGTATCGCAACATGAGATTCCAACCAATCCATACCAATCATTATGTCATAAGATCCTAGTACTGTGACATAAAGATCTACCTTTTTTACAAAGTCCCCCATTTTAAGGCTACAACCTGTAACCTTTCCTCCAACCTTATGTTTGGCACCTGATGCCATTTCTATGTACTTGAACTCATCCTTCTCGACTATCTTTATCTTAATTCTCTTCAGCGTTGCACTAGAGATGAAGCTCTTGGTAACACTTGGATCTATCAATACACTGTAGTTTTGGTCTGCGATCATACTTGACGTTTCTGGGATAGTGGACGGATGCTTAGCCTAGTGATTGCTCACCACTGCATGTATCATATGGGCCTTTCCCAAATCTCCAAATGTAGTGGGTCATGATGATTCGGCCTCTCTGGCCTTCTCAATCGGACAATCTCACTGCTAATGTGGCTCACCACATGTCCAACATCCAGTCTTCAGTCCAGTTCTCTTGGTCCCCGAAGTAGAAGTTGCTTGTCTGAATGCCTATGATCCTGGTTTTTTCTGCTAAATTTCCTATGTGGTCGACGTTGTTTTTGTTGTGATCTTCTTTAATGAATCCTCTGTTGAGGAGCTTGTCATCATTGTGTCGCAAACATAGGTCCTCTAGGAGTAAATCGAGGCCCTGTAGTATGTCTGGGTGGTGTCGGATGTTGTTGCACTCCTAATGACATCTGCCCAGTTTGTCTAGAGGAAGTCCTGCCCTGACCCCCACCATTCAGATATTCCTCAGCTATGAGGGCCTTCTGAACCGCATCATGCAAAGTATGAGGCATCAATATCCTCACCTTCACATGAATGTTGCATTTAATGTAAAATAAGAACTTGTTGACCTTCAACTTCTTCATGTTCAGATGTGGATCATACCTAATTAGCTCCATGAATATGGACTCATACTCTAGCACTGTACGACCACCTTATCGTAAGGCGTTGAACTCATTAAGCTGACGCTCAATGAATTCTTCGAACAAACACCTTTCCCTAAACTGTTCCTCGAACAATTCACATGACACATCTTTGACGACCTTGGTTAGCTGAGGCATGAGTGTCTTCCATCGTAGAAGAGCATTCCCCTTTAGTTGAAATACCTCCATCCAGACCTTCATGTTACAGGTGTAATCATGAAGTGCAAAGCACATAGCCATTTTCTCCAACCATGCCTCGGTGGCTAAGTTGTACGGGTCACCCCAAAACTCTGGAAATTTCACCTTCTCAAGTTCTCGGTGTATGTTACTACTACCAGTGGGGGCGCATTGTGAACCCTCATTGGGTACATATTCTCTTCCCTCATCTCTATCCAGGTAGTTGATCAACGCCTTTGACATCCTCTGGAAGGATCTCATCATACTTACTACATCTCCCATGACAATATTCTCTTGCTCAACATTCATCTCCTCTTCCTTTGGGTTAGACCTTTCGAGTGTGTATGCTATTAGAGGTGTCACACCTCTTCCTCCATCAACATGTCATCTACCTCCCATGAGCCCTTTAACCATGATTACATGTAAGAGAAATTTCCATATTTTTATTAGTGGTCAAGTTCAATGATTTCATTTAACAAAAAGGATGGTGTAACAGTCCAATTTCGTAGAGTTGAACCCGCTCCGATACCATATGTAACAACCCCTCGGTTACATCATATAATTACATAATAACATTCTGATTTTTTTTTTTTTTGAAACAATAATAAGAATCATTAGAACAATATAAGCATGACCAGAAATCATTAGGATAAGTGAAACATGAAATTAATATAATTCAGTCAATTGCAGTCAGATTCATGATAATAATATATATCGATAAAACACATTGTGCTTCTCTCAAATCATTTGCAACTAAATTTAGATACTACTTAAATCATGAAGGATCTACCACATCATATGACATGACACTCAGCCTACCCACCCAACCTACCCTGCAAAGTTAGGACTTCCAAGACACATAATCAATGCTCAAGTCTAGGATTCGTCTGATTGATCTTGACCATTTAAGGTCTCAATATTGGTGACTACTCTGAGGAACAAGGAAGTATCTAATTCCCTTAATCTCATTTCATTCCAAAAATTTACATATATACAACAACGCTCTTAACTACCATTTTGTAAACAGAAAAATCTAGTAGCTTGGTTACTTCATCAAACATCACTGCATATTATTTCAATACCTTATCACCTTAATCATTAAGGATAGGAATAGATTCCAAAAACACCAAGACAATAATCTTAAACAGAAAACACAATCCCTTCAACCTATAATCTACCATTTATGACAGTTTTAAAACACTTATAAACAGGGAATAAATAACCTATAACTAGGAGAGAGTTTGTTTTAAGGACTTTAAGTTATATAAGAATCCTAAAGCTTCTCTTCTAGAAACACAGTGCAACACCTCCAAAGTCAATTCCTAGAGCATGTAGATGGCTCCTTGAAAGCCCACGTTTCAAAAGATATAGAACCTGAAGTGCAAAAAGACCCTCTCAATTTGAACAAAGGGAAAAAATTTCAAAAGTAAAAGCTCATGAGAGACAATGCAAACATACACAAGGGATGTGTAAGTATGCACTCAACAAATAACATCTAAATCTCATGGGGGATGCGCTAATGAGAGATGGTGTTATTTTCAAAGATAAATCTCAAGAAAATAAACATTTGGTAAGGTCATTGATGAAGTCTTCGATCACTGTTAGGGATCGAAGATCTTGTTACAGGTACAGATCCAAATATCAGAAGAGATAACGCCTTTGAAGTCACGTTGGCGATCCGATTTCTGAAAGAAAATTTGACAAGTGGAAACCTTTAAGGATTGAGCACCTGGAGCCGAAGACGAAGTCCCGAAATGAACATATGTCACTTGATATAAGATACAAATCGGGAATTAAAATGATCATCCGATCAAATAAAGTGGAAGGATAGGATAAGCAAGGCTCAAGGCCAGAGATATCGAATGGTTGAATTCCTGAAAATCGTTGGATATTATTAATATTTTCGGGTTTAAGGTGGAAATTTGTATAATGTCAAGATGCTTGAGCTTTAAGCTCCGGGGAATCTCACTCTAGGAGAAAAGGGAAGTGGAAAAAATGAACAACCCGAAGTCTTGAACCCCGAAATAAATTTGGACCATTGATCCAAGACTGATCACAACCAATGAATGAAATTTGAGTGGAAGGAAAGCATGAGAAATTCTAATGTTGACCACTTCGGTGCTGACCACTTTGGTGGAAAGAAGTCTAGAACATGTAAAAATACCCGAAGGCCAAATCCTCGAAGTCACAAAGTAAGACACATGGCAACACAATAAAATACCATGTCATAATAGTCCATGTTAGCAAGATCACGTCAGCAAGGACATGTGGCGTAATTAGATAGCGATATGAATTAGCTCAAGAGGTCGAGTGGTGGAGTGTTCTCTTGCCTTGAATTGATCTCTTGAATGATTTCCAAACTGACATGACTTGCAGACAAATTCTTAGGTTTGGAAATTTTAGGAATATCTTGGACAACATATTTTCTTCCTAGCTTAACAAGTTGATTAAAACTAATATGACCTAGTATTTTGTGCCAAATCCATCTCTCATCAGTTTTACCAATGCAACATTTTTCTTTTTCTTCTTCTAATACATACATATTCCCTATAGTTCTGACTACCTTTACTACAATATTCATTGCATTCACATCCATTACTTTACAACCTTTTGAATGATAGAGAACATTGTTTCCTTGGTCACACATTTGACTTACACTCAACAAGTTATGTTTTAGACCATCTACATACAACACATTCTTTGATTTGGTCTTTCCATTCTTATCGTCATCTAGTACAACAATTCCTTTTCCTCTAATTATGGTTGGAGCATTGTTTCCAAAAGTAACATTACCACATTTTTATTTAGTTAGGAATTCAAACTTACTCTTGTCTCCTGTCATGTGCGTGGAGAAGCCACTGTCAATATACCATTGATTTTCTTGATTTTTGGCATATCGATCCAGTCTTTGTTTTTATTTATCTTCCTCCAAACCTTGGTAACATTTTCTTGTCTATCTTGCTTAAATATAGGCACCATACTACTTTTTCATTCACTTACCTTGTGTCAAAAAGTATTGCATGTGGGGAAATCAATTTCATTCAGTAAAGGAGAGAAGGAATTATTGAAAGGATTTTGAACCATATCCATTTGAGGTGTATTGAATCTCATTATGATATTTATATTATATCTAAAAGTCCTACAACTCATAGCCTTATGTCCAAAATTACCACAAGAGAAACAATATCCATAGAAAAAGTTTTGATATCCTGGAATGAAGAACTTGCTTGAAGGAATTGGTCTTTGTCTTCCAACTTGATAAGATCCAGACATCTGTTACTTCCTTGTTGCATGGTTGGGATGATCCAATTCTGGTTGCTTCTTCTTTTCATTTCCTGACTCATTAGGCTAATTGTTTTTTCCCCTGAGAGCATTAGCACAGCTTGTGGGATTCTTAGTAGTTGACGTGATGATGTTGGACTCTCCTTTGACATTGTTCAAAATTTCCTTATATCCCAGTCCTATCTTGTCATCTGGTGATCTCTAATAGCTGAGAATGTTATCATATTCATTTGAGTTTTGAACTTCTCTAGATATTTTATTAAGGATATTGTTTTTGCTTCTAGTTTGTCACAAATGTTCTCCTTTTCTTTCATCTAAGTCATAAAAAAAAGTTCCTTTTC
>ML798354.1:8471-27624 GCA_009831015.1 Picea engelmannii | reverse complement strand
ACACTTCTTTATATATATATATATATATATATATATATATATATATATATATATATATATCCTGCGAACCTTCTAGAGAGATTTATCACATTTATTACTTATAACTACCATAGTGGGCATTTATTAATATAGTGGACCTAGTCCACCTTACATTGAATGACCACATTCTCATATATTAAATGAGTTCCACTAATAATACATAACCACATTCCCTTTGGGTACCTCCCTAGGTACCCCATATTACCTCCCTAGGTATACTAAATTGTATCTGACACATATTCTTCTTCTCCAGTGTTTGAAGAGTTGTTGTTATCCTCCCTTGAATAAAAACTTTTCCTTTTAAAAGAAATTTTCTTTTTAAACTCCCTAGGTTTATCCTTGCCTTTTCTTCCTTTTTCATTTGTGTTGTTTTCTTTGAAAGTACATTTGGATGCAAAATGACCAACTTTACCACAATGAAATCACTTGAATGGTAACATACCTTTATACTTTATGGATCCCCTCTTCATTTTCCTTACAAATTTGTCTTCTTCTTCTTCTTTGAAGTGTTCATAGGAATCATGATATTGAGATGTTGATGCCTTGAAGACTGCATCCTTTAGATCTGGATGTTCTTTCTTGGTGCTCATCTAATAAGCAATCAATATTCCATGGAGCCTATCCATAGTCAGTTTATATAGTTCATGCATTTATTCTATAGCAGAAACCTTCACATAAATTCTTGAGGGAAGAGATCTTAGTACCTTCTAAACCATAATAGATTCTTCAATCTTCTCACCTAGCCCCTTCATAGTGTTCACAATCTCATCTACTATGAGAAAGAAACATGCAATATTTTCATCTTCGATCATCCTTAGGCTTTCAAATTTCATTCTATGAGCTTGAATTTTTTCCAACTTTACTTTCTCGTCTCCTTCATAACTATTTACCATTTTGTCCTATATTTCCTTTGTGGATTCCAACTACATTACTTTAACAAATTTTGTTTTTGCAAGCCCACCTTGGATAACATTCATAGATCTTACATTACTGTGGTAATTTTTATTACCAACTTCATTAGTTGGAAGAGTTGGTGGGATTTTATAGCCATCTACCACGATCTACTAGACTTCCATACCAAGAGACATCAAGTAGGTCTTCATTCTGATTTTCCAAAAAGAAAAATATGTTCCATTGAATAGAGGAGGTTTGGTTCAAGAAGAAGAGGAATCTTGACTTGCCATACCTTTTGTGTGATCTTCCTTCCAACTGATTAGGTTGTTACAAAAGGAACCTTTCTATGATACCAATTGTTAATACTCATAGTAATACTGAGAGGGGGGGATGAATCAATATTACATCAATTTTCTCGATTTTATTTTCTTTAAATGATCAATATTATTTTGAAGTGATTACTTATTCACCAATAGATACAAAAATAAAAAAATAAAAACATAGAAAAAAAATTACACCAGAATTTTTACGTGGAAACCTAATGCAGGAGAAAACCACAAAACATATTTCGTTATGTTCTTCTATAAGCACCAACTTACAATTTATAATATTCAAGTTCAATAGGAACCCACTTGTTGCAAATAATGAGGAAAACAATACTCTCAGGCACCAACCTATTACAAATGATGAGGACACCAATCCTCTCAGGCACCAACCTGTTGCAAATGATGATGACACCAATCCTCTCAGGCACCAACCTATAGAATGAAGACACCAACCCTCTCCCCTGTGACCAATACTAGATCAACGCACATCCCTATTTACAATATATTTTCCTGAGTTCAACTAATTGTATGTGGACGCATAACAATTTTATTGTGGACATATCTTGACCATATCAAAGTTCTGTTAGTTATATGTGGGCACACCTGTGTCTAAATTAAGTATGTGGATGCATAACAGTTATATTGTGGACACATATTGACCACTTCAAAGTCCAGTTAGTTATACGTGGACATAATTCTATCTAAATTAATAATATTTCTTGTTCAATTATGGTTGGGCATTCTTTGACTAAATCAAATGGACCAAATATTGAATCTCATCAAAATTGACGCAGTCATTTATATTTTTGTTTACGGAGCACCCAATTCCTAGATACAATAGGAGCGTAAAATTCAAGTCACAAGTCTTCAACTTGTCACACTTTCCCTGAAGTGTACTCACCCAGTCACCCCACCAGACTGTGAGCACTCCCTAGTGACTCGCTTACTTGATTGTTAAAATTCTACTTGTTTCGTCATAGTCCACTGTGACATTTGTCACACTAGCTTAAGACACCCTATAGTTTTTAGTCGGCACCATTGACAAGAAACCAACTTCATTTCATCACACTCCACTACGCCATTTTTCACACTATCTCAAGACACCTTACAGTCATTGCACATCCGGCATCGCACTGCAACACCATCATCCATCTCTCCACATCGCAATCACAGATAGGGAAATCTGTCGCAATCTACTTTGCAATCATCCATCATACTTCACCTCTGAACTGCATCGTAGGTCATGTCCCTTTCATTTTGGTTGTAGTTATCTATTATCGCCAAGAATTTCTTCACAGACCAATCATATTTGTGATCAAGTCCTATCCATTGACATTCTTCTGTGTCATTGATCATTTTGTCCTTTGATCCCTTTGTGCACTATTTTTTTCATCATTTCATGACTTCCTCCATCTATGCATCATACTCTGTGCCATATTGTTTGTTATTGTGTGCATTTTTGTTTTTATCCTTATCTATTATTTCACTATAACTAACCATTTCCATGACCACTTTGACATCAATGAAAACATATGTGCAACAAGGGGGTCAAGTACATTGCTATTTGGGACGATTTCTTCTAATAAAGGATAATTTTGTAGTTGTTGGGGTCGTCTCATCATGGCTTGGTGGATTTATCTCTACTGGAAAGAGATTACAACTATTAGGGTTTATTATTTTGTGTTGAGGTGTGACACTTCCTTGTTGGTTCAAACTCTTACTGTGGAGGGTCGAACCTTACCTATTGTGACTGATTTCTTTGGTTGGGCAGATCAATTCTGAGCTGGACGAGTTTTATTATGTTGGTTGAGGTATAAGATGTGAGTTAAATCCTTTTGTATTTCCTGCAACCTGATAAAGGTAAATAAAGGAAAAGGATCCATTTTTTTTGTTGTTATAATCATTTGTATGATTTATTGTTTGTTTGTTGTCTCCTCATTAAATATATGATTTCCAATGAAATTTTGTTTGGTACTTTAAATCCAATGCTTGCACTCACAACACACAAGAAACCCAACCAAAAAACACAACAACATTACATAGCGGTATCTTACAGTGGAAATACATCCATATCCTAAGTGTTTGACAATATGACTACACTCCTAAACTAAGTAAAAATAAAAAAATATTAATTGGGACATTACAGTGGTCATGCCCTTGGGGTTGACCAGTGCACTAGTCACTTTCCAGTCTTATAGGCAATGGCAGTGGAATATATTATTGTTATTTAATGCCCTCATGCTATACAATAGGACAAAAGAGTATCATTGGAGTCATTTGGATGAGACAGGGGGCATTGTGACAATGATATAAGACTTTCATTTGGACCATGTGATCAGTGCATAGAGTGCACATGAGGCGATACAAACTGTTTGATCAGTTCATAGAGTTTTCAACAAACATTAGGAGTGGTGGAATTCCAATTTGGCGGTGGGATCCTGGAATTCATTAGAGTGATAGGCTGCTTCAGATGATGAGGATGATCGATAGGGTCATGTTAGTGATTGGTCCACGTCATTGTGGGGATATAATGAGAGGAATTTTTGAGCTTTGTTCTATATGGTGAGGTGGATTTTCCCTCATGATACCCAATATTGATTCTATCTACGAGTTGGCAGACTTTGACTTCACTGTGATTCTTTGGAGAGACATGATAAAGGATAGTGAGTTCAATCCTTTTGGGGGTTTCATATTGGGAGTCCAAGACAGAAGAGTGTAGTCTGAGCATGGTGTTCAAATGGTTATGATCAGAGGGGTGCAACGTCTACCTTATGGTTCCTCTTGGATATTATCTTGGGACCCTGGGACTATAGTGTTTTACAACTTGACGATCAATATAGATGATATGGCCAATTTTTGCTTTCCATATTTTATTCTTGGGATGATTAGGATTGGTTTCTTGGAGGAGTGGTCTTATGAGGAGTTGACCTAGCTTGTGTAGCTTATGATTTCCTAGCTTATCAGAGTCATTCAATTGGATTCTTGTGTTAGCACCTTGCAGATCAATGCTATGAGTAGAGGGTTCTTCATATCATACAAGCATGTATGAGAGAGGGTCACATGGAGGGAATTTACGAACAATGTTTTGAGATATTTTCCAAAGGATGTCTTGATGATTGCAATAGACTAGGGGTGTTGGAGTATTAGGGATTTCCCATTTGAAACTTGGAGATTAATTTTTATTGATGCCCTATCAATTCATGACTACATAGACTTATCCTGGATGTCTAATTTTAGAGTTGGTTTGGTTGACTTCACTGAGATACAATGGAAGGATATGGTCCTTGATAGTGGGGAAGATTCTTTGAGGGATTACAACTTGGGGTTGTAGGAGTGGAGAATGCAGTATAGGCAGGAGGGTTAGATATTTATGATTAAAGTGGAACAACGTCAACATGATGGGTCCTTTCTGGTGATAGCATGGGACCTTGGGATTTTATGGGTTGACAGTTTGTTAGCTGGTATAGATTGGAGAGCCAGTTGTTACTTTCAGGATCCTATTCCTATCGAGAAGTGGATTGGTTTCCTAGGTGGTATATTCTATGAAGGGTGGAATGAGTCTTCATGGTATCTGATTACTCTACTAAACAATGGCCTCCAGGAGGTCTCTTTTGTTAGTACATTGTAGGACAATATTGTGGGCAATAGGTGCTCCACATCTTTCAGATTGGTTTGGGACCTGTGGATCATTATTATTTTTATTTTGGTTCAACTTATTGTTCCTATGGGTGTGATGGAATTAGTTGAGGACAAACAATCTTTGGGAAGGGAGGATTGTCATGTCCCCATTTGTGGGATTCCTTGTTATACAATTGGAGATGACTTTTGAATTTTGTGTCAACTAAGACAGAGGGGTGCGGTTATGTTACTAGTGAGATCAGAGGGTTTTTTCAAGTTATATGAGGCCCAACCTATTCCATTTATCATGTTTCATCATCGTGATCACTTCTGCATAGTTCGTTCTTGGTTATGTGGCATTCCAACTATTCTCATAATTTGGGAGTATTATTGAGCATAATTTAATTAAATACACTAAAGGTGTTATTTGGATCATGTTATTTGAGAGAGAACCTTAGTGTAATAGCTTGGTGGAGCCAGAACGAAAAAATATAAAGGTTGGGATGATGAGAAAGGGACTTCCATTGACTAGAAATGCCTTAAAAGAAAATTAATCATTTTCTAGAGTTAGAAAGGGGATTAATTAATTATTTAATGCCATAGGGGTGGAAAAGTGACTTTTTAAAAGTTACATTTAGTAATTAATAAAAGGGGGAGTTTAAGTGACTTGAAATTTATAAAGTCACTTTAACTTATTAAAAGGCTAAAAATGTTAAAAAAGGGTCAACGAAGAGATAAAAGGAAAATGAGGGGCACCCTCTCTAACTATGCATATGTTGTTTTCTAAAAAATGAATTTGAGAGAGATCTTGTGGCTTTGGATCTTGGGACCAAAAACCCTAGAGAGAAAAATATTGGTTTCGGTAGTGAGACCATCCACCCTAGTTGGTCATAGGGAAGAGATCATTCAAATTTCTTGAGTGTGCTTCATTGTGGCTGAGTTTTGTCATTTGACACCTGAGTTCATTGATTGTGGAGATTGATTTGATTAAAGGAGGGCGATTTGAGTTTTGTGACTGAGTTATTTTGGTATTGTGGGCAACATTTCCTAGATTGGGGGTTGAGTACTCATGTGGGTCAAATTTGTAGTTGTGGTGGCTACATTTCTTTGAGAAAAAAAGGGTGAATCGGCTTGTGGAGGTGCACTTTAGGAGATGGGTCAAATTTACGAGTAGAGGGGGTCGAGTACATTAATTTTTGTGCCAATTTCTTCTGATAAAGGCCAATTTTGTAGCTATTAGGGTTGTATCTTCTTGGTTGGGCAGATTTAATCTCTGTTGGATAGAGATTACAATTGTTGTGGTTGATTGTTTTGTGCTAGGGTGTGACACTACCTTTTTGGGTCAAACTCTTATTGTGGAGGGTCGAACCTTACCTGTTGTGATTGATTTCTTTGGCTGGGTGCATCAATTATGAGCTGGACAAGTTTTATTGTGTTGGTTAATGTCTAAAATGTGAATTAAATCCCTTTGTATTTGTTGCAACCTGATAAAGGTAGATGATCCATTTTTTTTTGTTACAATCATTTATGTGAGTTATTATTTGTTTTTTGTGTCCTCATTAAATATATTGTTGTCAATGAAATTATGTTTGTTACTTTAAATCTAATGCTTGTACTCACAACACACAAGAAACCCAACCAAGAAAGACAACAACAGTACATAGAGGTATCTTACAATGGAAATACACTCACATCCTAAGTGTTTGATGATATGCCTACACTCCTAAACTAAGTAAAAATACAAAAAAAAAAATTGGGACATTACATATTCCACTGGAATAGTTCATCATAATAGATCTTACAAGTTCTACAAACCCTTGTTATGTATTCTTCTACTTAGGATTAGTCATTAAATATTACTCATATCTTAGCACACAAAATAGTGAAATGAAAGAAGGTAAAGCCATAAATGCACCATCCATATAATGAACATAATATGTATCTTGGGAAAACCCAATATATGAAAAACCCATCCAAAAGTTGAGGACTATGCCTTGATCTTTTATTCTTGGTTATGAAATGGAAACAGAAAGAAATGTAAACTCACTACAGATTTAACATGGACACTATTGTCAATATGGTTTCTATAGTCTTTTACTTCCTCTATTCTACGCCAATATCCCACTTTATTGATCTTCCTCCATTATAGAATAATAATCAATACAATGAGAATGGAACCCCTTCATATCCTAGTGACCTAATATTTAAAAATTTCATAATATCCATCTAGGGTTAAGGTTAGGGGTTTTACATGCCTCAACTCCTAATTAGGGTTAAGGTTTTGGACCTGTTATCCCCACTTTTTAGGGATAACTAGGAGATCATGTCTCGAGGCCCACAGGTCCTAGACATGGAGTACCGAGAGCAGGACTGACCTGAGCATGGCCCTGGAGGGACCATATTTTTCTTCCATCATCTTTTCTCTTCACAGTAGAAAAATCATCCATCACCATCAGATTGGTCCTGTATCAAAAGAGGTTCTTGCTCCATGAGGTAATTGGTCCAAGTATCATGGTATGTGTCACTTTTGATCATTGAAACCTTTAAATATATGCATCTGGTTCCTCTTATCTCTAACGACTGCTTGGATCTTACATTTTCTCACTTGACCGTGTTTGGGGGGATTGACAGGGTGCCCTAGCAATCTTGTGTCTGTAGGTTTTGGTTTGCCACTGGGGGGATTTCTAAAAATCCATCGTCCACTCCCATCATAGCACCACTCTTACATCTTGTTTCGTGCTCACCTATCCCATTCCCCTTGTCTAGGCATTGGGTTGACCTATTTCAAGACTGCACCTTACCTCATGGGAAGAAGGGGATAAAGGCATTGAAGGTAAAAGCAAGACGGTAAAAGATAAAAGCCTAAAAATGAACCTCGATATGCTTCGCCCAGGGATCCTCGAGAAAGAAATAAAAATCTTCTCAGCAAGAAACAAGAGGGACTCGAAGAAACAATAAAACAAGACCTAATCGGAGGATAGGGGGTCTCATCACGAGCCATCCTATTAGGTCCATGGGTACCTAGCAGTATGACATTGCCACCAGCTGGTTACCATGCCAGGGTAGTGACTCTTGGTTGCATGGCCAAGGGAAATGGGGTCTCATCATGAGCCAACCTTCTCATCTCTTTGAAAGTACTTGTGGGTAACGTTGTCATATCTGGTCACCATGCCAAGGCAGTGTCCCCTAATTATCTTTTGAACAAAAAAAGAATAAAAATAATAAAGGAGAGAATGGGCTTGGAAAAAATGCATCCATGACAGGGATAGCTCGCCTTCTACAAAGGCACCCACAGGTAACACATTGCATCCTTGGCCCTTACTGCACCCACATGCTTGGACATCCCCTAACCACATCATCCACTTACATGGCTTGGATGAGGTCTCTCTGGGAACTTTCCTTTTTCTGTGGACATTATCCCAATAGGAAGTCGTGTCCTTTTCCCCAGACTTGTATTGCAGGCTTGTGTAACGTCTTTGAGCTATTGATTGATGTATTAGGGATTTTATGCATGTGTTTAATAATATTAATGATGAAATGTGATTGACATTTCTATGATCCTTATGACTGATGAGCCCATGGAGGGCGTAGCCTTTGATGTGCAGGACCATACCTGATGGACAGGTACCATTTGGACCAGTACACATAGGGAGATGATAATTTTGGAACTCCATGGGGTTGAAGAGCCCACCAGATGGATGTTGAGACCCCATCAGGGGGCAACAACAGGACAGAAGCTGATCAAATTCTTTTCATTAGAGAATAAGAGGACGTTCCATCAGAGGCACCACGACATGGCTTAGCCTAGGGGGATGAGCCATTTTCACTGAGACATTAGCCTTGGAAGGCCTTGGATGTCACCTTTGATGACCATGATGATATCCAGCCTGTTGGACATCTTTGGAGGCAGACTGGGTAGTAATGGCATGTGAGGCATGTTCGAGAAGCCCCTAAAGGGCTAACGTTTTTCTCCAAGATGTTTCATTTTCCCTAGAAAGTGCTAACGCCTCCCTTAGAGGGGATTTTACTCTCTCTTCTACTTATTTAGGGTTTTTATTTGACAATTTATTGTAAAACAATATGATTTTGATAATTTGTCCTTATCGGCCTTTTACCTGACCTAAAATGTAAAATTAGGTCAAGGTTTTGTATAAATGAGGGATTTCCACTCTCATTTTATCATCACAACTTACTCACTCATTAGAGAGGTCTGAAATTTGTGCCCTATCTTGGGTATTTGGCTGATTTAAGGAAGGCACACTTGTTGAAGGAAGACTTTTTTTGGCATATTTTGGCAATTCTCTTGAAGGAAGGTGTTACAACTAGGGTTTGCATACTATTTCATGGTGATATGTAAGTGTTTTTTTTTCTGCAAAACTTCTTGAATGAATGTTTGTAGTCTTATATTCTTGCATATGTTTATAATTTTCTTATAAAAAAGCCCTAGGTGACAAGAACTCAAGTAGGTCCTTGTCTCATGTCCCCTGATAGAGATTTTTTCAGCCATTGAAGAGGGAAAAGAGAGCCTAGCCATAGCTACACTCCTTTCTCCTCTTCTCTCTTTGCTAGTCGTACCTGTTTGAGATCAAGAAGGAGAAGACGTCCCAAGCCTAGGTTATCTACACTTAGGGTCTTTTTCATCTAGGGTTTGATGATAGAGCCTTGTTGTAGCAACACTCTCCCTTTTTTGACTCTCTTGTCTTGATTTTATCTTTCTTGCTAGCCATTTTTTTCCATCTAAGGAAGGAGGAGAGAGAATGAGTTTGTTCCATAGCAACACTGGAGTGAGTCTATCTCCCCTAGGGTTTTGTCTTTGAGGCCCTGCCATAGCATCACTTCATAACTCTTCCCTCCAGTCCTTAGCCGTCCTCCTTCAACTCTTGCGTCCTCTTTTGATTTGACTCCATTTTACCCTAGAAGGCACTGATCCTAAGACCTCTAGCATTGAAGTAAGACCTTTATCACAACAGTCTCAAACCCTTGAATTTCAAAACCCTAATTTCACTAACCCTAACCTACTAACCCTAAGTTGTTTACATCATCCTTGGTTATCACATCTTAATGCAACAACATTTTACTTTATGAGCAATTGAATGGTAGTTAAAGGAATTAATTAAGTTAAGTATTGATTTATTGCATTGAATGCCATATCATTCTAGTATTTATTGGTGAAGTGACATTATCTTTCATTTATATTTTATAAATATTGACTTCGTCAATATTTACTCTCAAATTGCTTATATTGAATATCAGATAATCATTTATATATATATGAAGTACTAACCAAAGCCTGCATATATCAGTTTATTGTTGCTTTGTTCTCGAGCAAGGATTCTACTGGTTATTGCTTTCAGTCATCTTTATTGGCTATAAAGCTAGACTATCTTTTTGGTGGTGACTTGTGAGGGGGGAAATAACTATTTTATCCTGCAATCTTTTGCCTCCTCAAAACCACAGGTCATTGGGGACATCTCCCCTGGGCCTCACCTCCCTAAAGAGAAAGAGCCTTCCCATCATGGTGACATTGGGTGGGATAGGTTAATGTTACGCCAGTTTGGCCCTCTATCTTCTAGCCTTTTATCCTAGCTACAAACTATGTGATAACATTTTGGCACCGTTGTCGGGGAACACTAAGTCAATTCTCCTCAAAACGACAAATCTTTTTCAGTAAGCCTTGTCTCATATGCTTATCTTACGAGCTTACCTGGTGACTGCACTAGGTTGTTTTCCCTTTTCTTTGATAGTTTCAAGTAAACTATATGGCGACTCCACAACCCGCAAAGGGGTTTAATAATCCTCCTTTGTCTTTCAGAAGGAAGCCTCCCAATAACTCTCATGTTGTCAAATAACTCTTCGGGAAAAGTCTTCCTTTAAGAATCATGTCTATCTCTCATACCGCTACAACAAACCCAACCAACAATCAGAGAAAGTGGTCATTTACTCTTTTCAAGCCGTTAGATATGTCAGCCATACCAGGCTACCCTAGACAAATGCCACCTAAGTATGAGAAGTGGTTGCCTAAATTCACTGGTATTGATGCAATTAGTGTCGAAGAGCACATGAGCATCTTTTGGGCATTTTTTCAGCTTCATCCCATTAGTGATGATGCTGAAGACTTAGTCATGAATTTGTTCTCCGCTACTCTTTATGATGCCTCAAGGCGTTGGTACCTGAGCCTCCCTGATGGAAGCATTAAAACCATGGACAGACTTGAAGAGGCCTTTCTAAAAATATGGAGTATCAAAGAAGACCCTAACATGCTCCTCACCCAAATGAATAACCTTGCGAAATATGAAAATGAATCTATTCGGGAGTTCCATACTAGATTTGAGACTTTGCTACAAAGGATCCCTGCAAGCCATCATCCGAAAGATGATTTCCTTGTCCACATTTACACCAGATCTTTCAATGGCCAATTAGGGTATCTTCTCAGGGACAAAATCCCCCAATCTATTTAAGCAGCCCAAGAGCTCGCTACTAAGATTGAGGGAAACCTCCTTTCGTCCAAAATTGAGCCTTTTGCAAATCCAAGAGGAAAAATGGACACCAAGACAAAGTTAGTCCACAGTGTCGAACCTTCCTCGGATATTTGAGCCATTATAGAAAAGTTGCAAGCCTCCATGGATGGTATCATGAAGAATCAAGAGCGAATGATGAGTAATATTGTTGCCTTGGAGAGATCCTAGACCCAAGAACCTAGAATCCCGTATAAAGGGCAATTTCAAAAGGGGAATCAATTTTACAAAACTAAGAATGAGCAAGAAGTTCCCAACACCTTAGCCCCTGCAAACGTTGTTGATGAAAACCCTTGGTGCCTCGAGTGTAGTGAAGCACATTGGGAGAATGAGTGTCCTTACAATAATAATGGCCATCAACAAGTAAACAATATGGACCACTTCATGGGATTCCCTCAAATAAATATCACCAATGTAGAACATCAGGAAGTCGTAAAAGAAGCAGCCAGGTCAGCAAGGATGGCGGTAATAAACAACCTAGACCAAGAATCACGAGAGAATCTAAAGAAACAAGAATTCCAGGTGTACAGAAAAAGAAGTTGAACCAACCTACTGCTGACCAAGAAAATCCCTTGCCCTTGGAGATACTTCTTCCCAAGACATCCAAGGCTAGGAAGGTTGACCTAAACTTTGACTTCGAAGGGGCATTATCAAAAATGCATGTAAACATTCCCCTCAAAGAAACCATTAAGATCTCGTCTATCAAAGAACGCTTTGACACTTTATTTCTAGGATCAAATGAACCCATGGACCCCCCTATTATGTTTCAAGTCGATCATTTCAGGGTCCAATATGGTGAGAACCCTCCCTTCTTCATGACGTTAATGATGAACATCAAAAGCCTCAATAATTGCATGTTATATATAGGGGAAGGTGCCAACATGATGTCACTTAAAGTCATGTGACAAATGGGTCTGAAGGTCACACGGCCTTACATGAATGTATGTGGCTTCGAATCTAAATCCATACCCACACATGGGGTAGTCGAGAATGTGGAAGTTTTCCTTAAGGAGTACCCAGAGAAAGTAGTCCACATTGACATCGTGGTAGTTGATGTCCCAGATGTGTGGGGAATGTTGTTGTCTAGGAAATTCACTGCAATGTTGGGTGGCACCCTTGAGATGGACCTCGCGTTTTTGGAATTTCCTTTAAAAAATGGAACAATAGGTCATCTCCTAAATGTACCAATAACCGGAGACCATGTGCAAGATATTACTCACCCCGTCAACAATGACAAGGCACAAGATGAGGTGATACAAACCCTTCAAAAGTATTCTCTAGAAGATATTCCCTTTGCAATGGGAGAGGACTTTGATCAGATCAAATGGCCCAAGAAAGAGGAATACCAACAACTCCTAGAAGAATTCAAGAACAAAGATATTGGGATGGTGAAGATATTAAAGAAAGTTGAAGATGACGTACAAATCTGCCCATCCCAACAGGAAGTGTTTACAGCAAAAGCCCACCCTCCTCCCTTAGCACAATACACCAGGATCGTCTAGGGAACGACCAAATACAAAGTCAGAAAGTACAAGGAGGGAGACATGCTATGGATGTGGGATACCCAAAAAGGAGAGCCAACTAATGTTAAAGGAAGTCCTCAGTCATGGCTTGGACCCTTAAAAGTTGGAATGGAATCAGTTGACAACTCATACTACTTGTCCACTTTGGAGGGAAGAAGGCGCCCATTACTGATCAGCGGGAACCTCCTCAAACCCCACCAAGGTGGGGGGACTTGACTTCATAGGTAAGTGCAGGTAAGTAAGCATTTTACACTCGTGTATTATATCATTTGCATTGCATGTTAGTTTTCTTTTATATTCACACTTATTGGTTGTTTTCTTTCATTCTATATTTATATCTATATGTATGTTGGGGTGGAATTACCGCCCCAATTTTGTTACTAATACCCCTATCGATATTGAGAAGGTTTGCAGGTTATGCCAGAGATGTCGAGGTTCTCATGCGCTCTACGATGAGAACATGTCCCCGAGTTGGAGCCAGGATTTATCCCCACTTTTTAGGGCTAACTAGGAGATCATGTCTTGAGGCCCACAGGTCCTAAACATGGAGTACCAAGAGCAGGATTGACCTGAGCATGGCCCTGGAGGGCCCATATTTTTCTCCCATCATCTTTTGTCTTGAAAACAACAACAACATCCATCACCATCGAATTGGTCTTGTATCAGAAGAGGTTCTTTCTCCATGAGGTAATTGGTCCAGGTATCATGGTATGTGTCACTTTTGATCATTGAAACCTTTAAATGTATGCATTTGGTTCCTCTTATCTCTAGCGACTGCTTGGATCTTACATTTTCTCACTTGACCATGTTTGGGGGGATTGACAGGGTGCCCTAGCAAGCTTGTGTCTGTAGGTTTTGGTTTGCCACAGGGGGGATTTCTGAAAAGCCATCGTTTTCTCCCATCAAAGCACCACTCTTACATCTTGTTTCCCGCTCACCTATGCCATTCCCCTTGTTCAGGAATTGGGTTGACCTATTTTAGGATTGCACCTTACCTTGTGGGAAGAAAGGGCTAAAGGCCCAGAAGGTAAAAGCAAGCTGGTAAAAGATAAAATCCTAAAAATGAACCTCGAGATGCTTCGCCCAAGGATCCCTGAGAAAGCAATAAAAATTTTCTCAGCAAGAAACAAGAGGGACTCGAAGAAATAATAAAACAAGACCTAATCAGAGGATAGGGGGTCTCATCATGAGCCAACCTATTAGGTCCATGGGTACCTAGCAGTATGATATTGCCACCAGCTGGTTACCACACCAGGGCAATGACTCTTGGTTGCATGGCCAAGGGAAGGGGGTCTCATCATGAGCCAACCTTCTCATCTCTGCAAAAGTACTTGTGGGTAACGTTGTTAGTTCTAGTCACCATGCCAAGGAAGTGTCCCCTAATTAGCTTTTGAACAAAAAAATCAAATAAAAGAATAAAAAGAATAAAGGCGAGAATGGGCATGGAAAAAATGCATCCATGACAGGGACAACTAGCCTTCTACAAAGGCACCCACAGGTAACACATTGCATCTTTGGCCCTTACTGCACCCACATGCTTGGACATCCCCTGACCACATCATCCACTTACATGGCTTGGACGAGATCTCTCTGGGAACTTTCCTTTTTCTATGGACATTAGCCTAATAGGAAGCCTTGTCCTTTTCCCCGGACTTGTATTGCAGGCTTATGTAATGTCGTTGAGCTATTAATTGATGTATTAGGGATTTTATGCATGTGTTTAATAATATTAATGATGAAATGTGATTGGCATTGCTACGATCCCTGTGACTGATGAGCCCATGGAGGGCGTATCATTTGATTTACAGGACCATACCCAATGGACAAGTACCATTTGGACCGATACAAATTGGGAGATGATCAATTCGGACCTCCATGGGTCTGAAGAGCCCACCAGATGGATGTTGAGACCCCATCAGGGGGTAGAGACAGGGCAGAGGTTGATAAGAGTCTTTGCACCAGAGAAGAAGAGGACATTCCATTAGAGGCACCCTGGCATGGCTTAGCCTAGGGGATGAGCCCTTTTCACTGAGACGTTGGCCTTGGAAGGCCTCGGACGTCACCTTTGATGACCATGATGACATCCATCCTATTAGACGTCTTTGGAGGCAGACTGGGCAGCAATGTCACGTGTGGCATGTTGGAGAAGCCCCTGAAGGGCTAACGTTTTGCTCCGGGATGTTTCATTTTCCCTAGAAAGGGATAGTGCCTCCCTTAGAGGGGAGTTTACTCTCTTTTTTTCTTATTTATGGTTTTTATTTGACAATTTATTGTAAAACAGTATGATTTTGATAATTTGGCCTTGTCGACCTTTTACCTGACCTAAAATGTAAAATTAGGTCAAGGTTTTGTATAAATGAGGGATTTTCACTCTCATTTTATCATCACAACTTACTCACTCATTAGTGAGGTCTGAAATTTGCGCCCTATCTTGGGTATTTGGCTGATTTAAGGAAGGCACACTTGTTGAGGGAAGACTTTTTTTGGCATATTTTGGCAACTCTCTTGAAGGAAGGTGTTACAACTAGGGTTTGCATACTATTTCATGGTAATATGTAAGTGTTTTTTTTTCTGCAAAACTTCTTTAATGAATGGTTGTAGTCTTATATTCTTGCATATGTTTATAATTTGCTGATAAAAAAAACCTAGGTGACAAGAACACAAGTAGGTCCTTGTCTCATGTCCCCCGATAGAGAGTTTTTCAGCCATTGAAGAGGAAAAAGAGAGCCGTACCTGTTTGAGATCAAGAAGGAGAAGACGTCTGAAGCCTAGGTTATCTACACTTAGGGTCATTTTCTTCTAGGGTTTGATGATAGAGCCTTGTTGTAGCAACACTCTCCCTTTTTTGACTCTCTTGTCTTGATTTTATCTTTCTTGCTAGACCTTTTTTGCCATCTAAGGAAGGAGGAGAGAGCACGAGGCCTTGCCATAGAAACATCAGAGTTTGCCTCTCTCTCCTAGGGTTTTGTCTCTGAGGCCCTGCCATAGCAGCACTTCAGAGCTCTTCCCTCCGGTCCTTAGCTGTCCTCCTTCAACTCTTGCATCATCATTTGATTTGACTCCATTTTACCCTAGAAGGCACTGATCCTAAGACCTCTAGCATTGAAGTAAGACCTTGATCACAACACTCTCAAAACCCTTGAATTTCAAAACCCTAATTTCACTAACCCTAACCTACTAACCCTAAGTTTCTGATGTCATCCTTGGTTATTACATCTTAATGCAGCAACATTTTACTTTATGAGCAATTGAATGGTAGTTAAAGGCATTGATTAAGTTAAGTATTGATTTATTACATTGAATGCCATATCGTTCTAGTATTTATTGGTGAAGTGACATTATCTTTCATTGTTATTTTATAAACATTGACTTCATCAATATTTACTTTCAAATTGCTTATATTGAATATCAGATAGTCATTGATATTTATATCAAGTACTAACCAAAGCCTACATATATCAGTTTATTGTTTCTTTGTTCTCGGGCATGGATTCTACTTGGTTATTTCTTTCAGTCATCTTTATTGGCTATAAAGTCAGACTCTCTGTTTGGTGGTGACTTGTGAGGGGGGAAATAACTATTTTATCCTGCAATCCTTTGCCTCCTCAAAACCACAGGTCACCGGGGACGTCTCCCCTAGGCCTCACCTCCCTAAAGAGAAAGAACCTTCCCATTGTGGTGACATTGGGTGGGATAGGTTCATGTTACGCCAGTTTGGCCCTCTATCTTCTAGCCTTTTATCCTAGCTACAAACTGTGCGATAACAGGACCCTCTAGAATATTCTTGAAATCCTACACTTAACCAACTCCACATATATGTGATCAATGGAAGATAATATGGCATCGACTCGCTACCATGGTGGCCAATAGAACATGTCAACTTGTGGGATGCATAACTTCCTCATGTGAATTCTGATTGAGGTGAACTTTGTGTCGTTGAAATTTTTTTTATGTGTAGAATAACATCAAGAGGTGGAGAACTTTGTTTACAAATTTTTAATCCCAAAAAATATCATTTGACACCTCAAATAGGTGCTTTAAGTTTTTAGACCACAAATCACCAAATCAAGACCTGCCCCTAAAATGGGTCCTATAAGTCAATAGCTCCAAAAATGCACAAATTTACATGAGAAGGATATAATGCAAGTAAATTAACTCAAAAATAATGATATAATGGATTTACACTTGTTATTAATGGGCATGATATAATGAAAGTACACTAACTCAAAAATATGGTGAGAAATACACTTCTCTCACACTTCGCTCCCATTCCTTTCTACCTTAACCTTTGTTCAAATGTAAAAAAAATATTTAGTATAAAAGGATTGAGGATTCCATCCTTTATACATATGGGATAAGTCATGCCTAAGGCACATGAAAACTAACTAGTCAATTTTTATTTGCGAGATATAGTTAATGATACTTGACTTTTTCAGTGTATGAGAGCATCAATGTCTATATGTTAGCATTGTTGTGCATTCATGAGCATTGTTTCTGTAATACTATAATTGAGATAATATGTTATTTAAAGAAATCAAAATTTCGTTCAATATATATGATTTTTTTTGAATGATTGTCATTATAGATAATAAAAATGAGGAAACCCACTAAGGGTCATGGGGTCATGAGGTGGAGTGATCCATTTGTGCACTTCAAAAGAATTGTAGAAGGCACTGCTAGCATTAGTAAGCTAAAACGATGCCAACAAGTCTAGTGAAGGACGCTTCTTGAATGTCATATAAATCCATTGTTTTAAATTCATCATATAATTGAGCATGTGTTCCCTTGAGAGATAAGGTATTCTCATAAAATGGAAAACCTACACTCATACAACTTGATGTATAATACGTTGAAGAGTGTGAGCCATATGAACAAAAATGAAAATAAAATCTAGAATTGGGAGAAGGCATGACACATAATTTAATGACTCATTGTATAATTATGCATATTTTAACTTAACCATAAATCCAATTGAAAATTCATTACTTATATTGTAATTATAACAAGTAGAAAAATGTAAAATTAGCAATAGAATTGAGCAAAGTGTGGAAAGTGTTATCATTGTGCGTAATACATGAAATTTCAATCCAAGCTAGTGAATCTAAGAAAACTTTGGGGCCTTAATTGCCATTGTAATGGAGGTATTGTAGATTACAAATCTCTTTCTCATAACTCATTCACAACCTGTATGTGTGGATATGGATTCTTAACCTTTATTTGTATATATCCCTTTTACAATGCATTAAGTTATTATATTCCTTCTTTAGATGCATTGATTTCAATGTAGAGTTATTATGTTCATTTTCAAATTGCATTGGTTTCACCATGAAAATTAATACGATCCTCTTTAAGAAGCACCAAGTTCATAAGTTCCTTCCTCAAGTGCACTAATTTTAGTGTAGATTAATTATGTTTCTTCTGCATTAACTTCAAAATATAGTTATTAAGATTTTTCTTCAAATGCATTGATTTTTGTGATAAGTGATAATGTTCCTTCTTATGATGCATTGAATTCAATGTTTTCTTCTATGCTATATGGTATACATATAGAGTAAAATATTGAATAGAACATAGTCATGTCTTGATCCGTAATCGAGGGGCTCATAGCCTACTTTCTTCACCAACATAGATTCTTTGCGAAAATTGATTTTTGAACTCTATCTTAGCTCTGTTTGTGATGAGAAAGGTCTAGTTGTTCTATATAACATTGGTATTCTCTTTATCATGACTTGGATTTGCTTATAAGAACATGGTGAGTATGAGTATCAATTTGCATTTAGACTTTGGGTTGGTCTATGGTCTAAGTTAAGTGGCTTGTAACATAAGAGTAAAGGTAAGCCAATTCTTTGTCATTTCAAAAGATCACTATAGTTACCCAGAGCTATCCATCCTCAGTATTAGAGTAATGAGTTCATTACATTTGAACCATCAATGAGCCAAGCACTTGGTTAATAATGTTAAATCTTAGTATGAACCAATATCTCATTGAGAAATGGTGGTCTAGGTGGAAGAGCTATCCATTACCAACTCAGTCACCCACCCATTCAACACAACAGTGGTTCATTTTCCACTCATTATCTATCTCATAATTGATGCATCATTCATGCCACAACAGTTACGCTCAGGCAACCAAATCTCCTCCACGTTACATTACTAGATTGGCTTTCATAGATTCTAACACCCAATCCGACTGTGAGGTGTGGGAAATAAGGAATATCGACCAATTATTTTGGAGGAT
>ML798353.1:214786-222286 GCA_009831015.1 Picea engelmannii | reverse complement strand
TGTATACACAATAACATTTTCATTTAAACAATATTATCACATACATACTCATTACTATTAAGATTCTTTATTTTAACCTTTCAACCATAACAAACAAATCGAATTGTATTCTCGATCAGATTACGATAATACTTGATAAAGTACATCGACATACAATTTATCTATACTTATTAATTGCTTACAATAGTGATGGCATGAGTTGTCCTCCACTAGCTAACTAAACTCTCCACTAGTCTAACTAAACTCCTAGTTGAAGTTGTTAAGGTTTAAGCTATTATTAGGTTTCTTTTCAATTTACTAGATAACCATAGCATAGATAGGATCACTGATAAATACACAATCACAAGAGACACATCATTTATCCTGGGAAAACCTTATGGGGGAGAAAACCCAACAAAAACTTCCTTAATATAGATAGTCAATACAATGCCAAGAGATAACTCAAACAAATACATAAATTCCTCTCCCAAGAATGTGCCTCTCTCTCTATTCCTTCTTCTCCAACTGTGGCTCCGAACGTGTGCTCTGATGAACAAGTGAGTGTGTGTCCAAATGAGGCGCTAGCCTCTTTATTTATACAATCTGGCAGACGTTGGAGTGGGGTGTCTTTTCAATGGCAGGGCCGACTTCTCAATCTAGGTGGTTATAACCACTTTAATATATTATGGGTGGTTATAACCACTTTAATATATTATGGGGATGACTTTTCATTTAGCCCATTACAATTAGGGTTTGACCAATCCACAAAAGGGGATTTGGTCATTTATAAGACCCGACATGATCAATCCACAAAAGGGGATTGATCTAATAAATAATACATCAATAATAAATAGAATACTCTTTGCAGTTACAATATTTCAACACTCCCCCTTAACAAGAAGGGTATTCTACAACAACATCAGGCGAGAGAGAGGACAGCATCAACAACAACATCTTGGAACACTAATTGGCGTATCTATAAATCATCGTAAGTTTTTCTCATCATCAATATCATCATTCTCAATAGATAGTTGGAATGGTATCATCATCTGCATCAACATGGATTAGTATAAAAACTAATTCATCATCATCACAGCACGAGGTTGGTCACATAATCACAGTACGAGGTTGGTACATCATCACAACACAAGGCTGGCACATTATCACAACACGAGGTTGGCACATCATCACAGCATGAGGTTGGCACATCATCACAGCACGAGGCTGGTACATCATCACAGCAATTAAGCTGGCACATCATCACAACAATTAAGCTAGCACATCATCACAGCAATTAAGTTGCCACATCATCACAATAATTAAGTTGGCACATCATCATAGCAATTAAGTTGGAATATCATCAGCACGAGTCTAGCATCACAGCACTAGGCTGGCACATCAACACAGCACAAGGTTGGAATATCATCATCACAAGGATAGCATCACAGCACTAGGTTGGCACATTAACATAGCACGAGGTTGGAATATCATCAACACGAGTTTGGCATCACAACACTAGGTTGGCACATCAACACAACACTACTCCCCCTTTCGAGGGAGGTCCTTTCAAACTATACCAATAATATATTGAAAGTGTTCAAAATTTACACAAGATAGAGGCTTGGTTAACACATTAGAAACATGTTCACTCGTGCTAACATATTGGATATTTATGGCTCCTCTCTGCACTATGTCACAAATGTAGTGATATTGGATCTCTATGGGTTTTGACTTGTCATGAAATAAAGGATTCTTTGTCATATTTATGCAGCTCTGGTTATCACATAGGATCATCGTTTCTTCCATATCTAGGTCGAATAGACCTGTCAAAAAATTCTGAAGCCATATGGCTTCATAGCTACCAGAACATGCAGCAATGTATTCTGCTTCCACTGTGCTGAGAGCAATGCTTGATTGCTTCCTACTCTGCCATGAGATCATGGTTGACCCCAAACTAAAACAACATCCTAAAGTGCTCTTCCTATCAGAGACACTACCAACCCAATCTGAATCAGTGTACCCACTCAGTGTGAAATTATGATCTCAATCATAACTGAGACCATAATCTAATGTACCCTTAAGGTATCTCATCACATGTTTTGAAGCAACTAGGTGAACATGTTTGGGTTCTACTAGAAACTGACTCAAGGTGTTCATGGAAAAATAGATATCTAGTCGGGTGTTCGTCAGATACATCATTGATCCAATGATATGTTTATATAGTGTGGCATCAATCAATTCTAACGAAGTGTCGACCAGAAGCTTCAACTTCGTTTCCATGGGTGTATTCATGGACTTGCACTCCAACATATCAAATCTCTTCAGGATTTCAACTGCATACTTCCCTTGGTTAAGGAAGATTCTCTTTGGGCTCTGCCATACCTCAAGACCTAAGACGTAATGCATTAGGCCAAGGTATTTCATCTCAAATTATGCAGCGAGCTTCTTCTTACATTCAGTGATGAGATTTTATTCTCCAGTTAAGAATAAGTCATCCACATACAACAGCAATATAATAGGCTCATCATTCATAACCTTTAAGTAAAGGTTAGAATCTTCTTTACTCTTGGTAAAGCCCAAGCTCGTCAGAAAACTGTCTATTCTTCCATACCAAGCTCTAGGAGCTTGCTTCAATCTGTACAGAGCCTTCTTAAACTTGCAGGCATGGGTCTTCATGTCTTCAACTTCAAATCCTTGAGGTTGTTCTATATACACTTCTTCTTCAATGCCACCATTTAGGAAATTTGTATTTATGTCCATCTTGTGTAACTTCCACTTCATCTTAGCTGAAAGGGCTATGATGGTTCTAATCGAAGTGTATATGTCTACAGGAACAAATTTCTCTTCATAGTCAATGCATTCCTTTTGAGAAAAGCCACGAGTGACAAACCTTGCTTTGTACTTCTCAATACTTCTATCAATAACATGTTTTATTTTGAAAATCCATTTGGAAGATACCACATCCTTGCTCTTCGGTTTGGGAACTATTTCCCATACATCATTCTTTATAATGGATTGGTATTCTTCTATCATGGAATATGCCCATTCTTTCTTATGAATGGATTCTTCAAAGCAGGTAGGCTCCTTCTCTAAGATATCAAACATCAAAGCCATATAACTGGAGAATGGATTAGGTCTCTTCACTTGTCTCGTGGTTCCTTCGGGAACACCATACTTCTCTCCATCTTGAATAAGTTTCCTAGCCCAAGAAGGATTTCTCTTATGGGAGATCGTCATATGAGGAGGTTCTTGAAATTCTACTATGTTATGATCTCCTATAATTTCCTCATTGGGGGAAGTTATGACTTCCCTCACTGGTTCTGCAACTCTGGGAACTTCCTTCACTGGTTTTTCAGCTCTAGGAGCTACAGGTTCCTCTTCACATACTTCTTCAAGCTGGCATCTTCTTGATTTCTTGAGTGTTGCATCTTCATCAAAGGTCACATCCCTGTTGATATCAATATGATGGTGACCTAGTATGTAAACTCTGAAGGCCTTGGAGACCTCACAGTATCCAACAAATATTCCCTTCTTTCCTGAAGGGTCCAGCTTGTTTCTCTTCTCTTTTGGAATATGTACAAATACTGGGCAACCAAATATTTTGAGATGGCTTACTTCTGGCTTCTTTCCGAAGAACATCTCTTCAGGGGTCTTGAACCCAAGTGCACTATGGGACAATCGGTTTTGTACATATACTGTTGTTTTATATGATTTTGCCCATAAGCACATTGGAAGATCTTGATCATGGATCATTGTCTTCACTGCTTCCATTATCGTTCTGTTCTTTCTTTCTGCTACACCATTTTGTTGAGGATTGTAGGGAGTGGTGAGCTCCCTCTTGATCCCGACATCTTTGTAATAGTTTACAAACTCTTTTGAGGTGTATTCTCCTCCATTATCTGACCTGAGTATCTTGATCTTTCTTTCAGAAAGATTCTCTACCAATGCTTTGAATTCCTTGAATTTACTGAACGCTTCATCTTTTTATTTCAAAAAGTAAACCCAGGTTTTACGAGAATAATCATCATTAAAAGATACATAGTATACATACCCACTGATGGAGGATGATGGCATTGGGCCACACACGTCTGACTGAATGATTTCTAAGACTCCTTATGTTTTATTGTCCCTCTTAGGAAAAGGGTTCTTGATGTTCTTCCCTTGTGCACATCCATTGCACACACCTTCATGGTCAACCTTGAGTTCTGGTAGACCTGTGACTGCCTTGCATACATACTATAATGCCTTGTAGTTGATGTGTGCTAATATTATATGCCAAAGTTCACATGGATTCTCAATGGCATGGGTCATGACTACTTCTGAGTGACCCTTTAGCTTATACAAGCCACCTTCTTCTTTTCCAATGATGATTGTTTCTTTCATGGTTTTTCCTTTGGCCCACATAAGAACTTATCCATCTATAAAGGAAACTTTGAAGCCTTTATTTTCTAAAGATGATATGGAGAGTAAGTTCTTTGTCAAACCTGGTACATAGAGTACATCCTTCATCTTCATTGGAGTCCCTGAATAAATCTTGCAGTTTGATTCTCCTACTCCCTTGATAGGATATTGATAATCATCTCCAAGCGTAACTTTCTGAGAAAAAAAAATTTCTGAAAGGAAAGAGAGAATGTCTCTTTAACCTGTCATGTGCTTGGAGGCAGGGATAATTTTAAGGATGAAAATTTATCTCAAAATGTAGAAACCTTGGCGAATCTCACTAGTCTTTAATATGAAAACTATAAAATGTTGCAATATTTTTGTAAAAATATTCAAATTTATAAGGATTTTGTATAGCTTCTATAAAATTTGGGCTATTTTTAAGGTAAGATAATTTTATTCTATAGTATTTGGGCTAATAAATTTTAGAAAAGCGAATCTTTTTTTTGGAAAAAGCATGGAAAATTAGCCCATGAGTGAAATTTAGCCCCTAAAATCATCCCTACTTGGAGGCACCACTATCAATGAGCCATGTGTCCTCTCCAGGTGGTACTGATCCTGAGAGGGCCGAGATTAGAGCATAGTCTTCAATTCATTCTTTTAACATCTTTGTGGGTGGCTCCTCATCTTCAATTGCATGGGCATGATGCCTCTTGTTTTTTCCTCTTGTACTCTTCTCTTCTAGCTAGACAATGTCTCACAATATGTCCCATCTTGTCACAATGATAGCATTGGAAAGATGAGAAGTCTCTTTCTTTTCTTTGTCCTTTCTTCTGGAATCTCTTTGGTTGAGATTATTTATGTATAAATTTGTTTTGGGATTGAGACTCTTTATGAGTTCCTTTCTGGAAGTAAGACTTCTTTCTTCCTCCTTTAGTGTGAGTATCTAGGGCTTGATATTCTTCTCTTGATAGTAAATCTTATCGGTTAGCTACTCTTGATTCTTCTCGAATACATTCTTCCCAAAGACTGTCAAATTTTAGTTTCTCCTTTCTATAACAAATAGTTTGGATGAATGCATCCCAAGGTCTTGTGATACCATTAAGGTTCGTCATTATGAGTTCGTCTTCGTCTATAGTATCTCCAATAGCTTCTAGTTGTTTTTTGAATTGAGATATTCTGGAGAAATATTCCTGGATCGCTTCTCCTTTCTGTATTCTTGTATTCTTGAGTTGAGTTCTTAGATTCATCTTTCGGTTTATGTACTTTCCTTCATATAATTTGGTTAGGGCATCAAACATTTCTTTTGGAGTCTTCTTTGAAGACACTTGAGGAATCAAGTGATCTTTGATAGAATCTGCAATGATTCTTTTAGCCCTGATCGTGTCCTTTTGGTGATTTTCTTTATTTGCGGCATCATCGGGTTTTGGTACTTCTTCTTTAACGAATATTGCTAGGTCATTCTCTTCAAGAATGAGTCCAATCCCATACTTCCAGTCATGGAATTTTTCCACACCTTCTAGCTTGTCAACAAGCTTAATGCTTGCAGACTTATTTTACCCGGAGCTAGGAAAATGACCAAAAAATGAAAATTCTCAAAATTGAATTATGAACTTACCAGGAGGTGCGCTTGGTTGGGGCGAGTAGCTTGGTGTTGTTAGATTCAGAAAATCCAACTTTTACCCCTCCAAACTTGATTTGTAGATTTTTGGACTAGTGCTTCTGGTACTTTGGTACTTCTGGTACTCTGGTACTTCTGGTACACTGGTACTTCTGGTTTTCTGGTACTTTTGGTACACTGGTACTTCTGGTTTTCTGGTACTTCTGGTACTTTGTGAAAACTAGGGTTTCACTTTCCGGGAGATCTAGCCACTGAAAAGTTGTGCTGAGGATGCCAAAGTGATCCTTGAGGAAGGGCACACTTTTCTACATGGTTTTGGGGCTGAAATTCTTCTTCAATAAAAATCCCTAATTTGAATGTACGGCAACAATGACATTTTTCTCTTTCTCTTGTGAAAGATCTTGTCTTTAGCTTAGCTCTGATATCATGTTAAGGTTTAAGCTATTATTAGGTTTCTTTAAAATTTACTAGATAACCATAGCATAGATAGGATCACTGATAAATACACAATCACAAGAGACACATCATTTATCCTAGGAAACCTTCATGGGGGAGAAAACCCAGCAAAAACTTCCTTAATATAGATAGCCAATACAATGCCAAGAGATAACTCAAACAAATACAAAAAGTCCTCTCCCAAGAATGTGCCTCTCTCTCTCTACCTTCTTCTCCAATTGCAGCTCCGAACTTGTGCTCTGATGAACAAGTGAGTGTGTCCAAATGAGGCACTAGCCTCTTTATTTATACAATCTGGTAGGCGTTGGAGTGCGGTGTCTTTTCACTAGCAGGGTCGACTTCTCAATCTAGGTGGTTATAACCACTTTAATATATTATTGGTAGTTATAACCACTTTAATATATTCTGGGGATGACTTTTCATTTAGCCCATTACAATTAGGGTTTGACCAATCCGCAAAAGGGGATTTGATCATTTATAATACCCAAAATGATCAATCCACAAAATGGGATTGATCTAATGAATAATACATCAATAATAAATAGAATACTCTTTGCAGTTACAATATTTCAACAGAAGTCAAACTGAAGAGGAAGGTGCCCCTATTTTGTAGGAAATACTCTCTGGAGAGAATATTCAATTTCTATATAGTTCCCTCAACCTTATACTATCGAACTTAGGAAAATTAATCACTGGGTGAGTATATAAAATCTCCAACACCCCCCTAAACACGACTGGGGTGTAAATAAAGAATGGATCTTGACAATAAGGCCATGTTAGGTACCCATTTGATCTAAAAATGAAGAAGACTTGAAAAACTTGAATAATTATTGCAAGTGAAATGTTATGTGTTTAAAGCAACTGGATCAATTTGCAACACATAAAATTAAAGAATACTTATGCAAAATACACATAGACAGTAGCATAAAACATTGAACATCAGCACATAAACACAACAACTTGATAAAGGAGTTCACCCCTCTCTGGGCTACATCTCCTGGTCCAGCTTCCAATGGATCATTATTATTAAATTGCTCAAAGTGCTCAAAAACATGCCTTACAAT
>ML798353.1:180930-200132 GCA_009831015.1 Picea engelmannii | reverse complement strand
ACCTGAGTATTAAAGGCATTTAGATGTTTTGTCACAGAATCTCCATATTCCATCCTAAGATGATATAACTTCTTTTGAAGAAACAACTTGTTTACCAGGGAATTTGATTGATACAAATTCCCCAACTTATCCCATAGTTCCTTGGTTGTAGATTCTCCTGAGATATTCAACAACATCGAATATGCCAGGCAGAGTCAAATAGTACTCCTTTCTCTTCTGTCCAACTTCTCCCAATCTTCCTTCGACATACCAGTAGGTGGTGTACTGGTAGTTTGTGTACTAGTAGGTTGTGTACAAGTAGCCTATGTGCTAGTAGACGGTGTACTAGTAGGTTGTGTACCAAGATCCACAGCGATCCATTGTTCTTTGTCTACAAGAAGGTCCTCCATTTTCAGCTTCCATAGCTCAAAGTTTTTACCGTTGAACTTCTCTATCTTGATTCTAGAAGAACTTGCCATTCCTTGTTCTGCACTCAAATCACCACTGCAAAAGCTCCCACTAAACCCAGGTTTATCACAGACCCAAGATAAACTTGATCTATCAAGACCGAGCCAAACCCTCAACGACAAAGGCATCCCTCTGAAGCCAAAAATGAGCTCTAATACCACATGTAATTTTTAAACCTGTGAAGTAAAGAAATGCATACAGATTCTTAAGCAAAACAAAATTTAATCAATGGCTCATACACAGAGTACACAGAGATTTTATACAGGAAACCCTCAACCAGGAAAACCTTTCTTATATTCATTATCTCGAATTTCACCATTCACCATACAATATATACAATGTTTTTAGGTATTCTGTAGATACCAAAACCCTAATCCCTTAATCCGGGATTAATTTACAAAACTGCTAAAAATAGCAAAAATCGCCCCCAAAAAAATTTCGGGGCGCTGCCCCGAATGTTGCGCGTAACCAGGGGAGGCATACCTACCCCCTTAGGAAAGCGCCCGGCACACATGGCACAAACAAAGAACTAGTATGAGAGATTGTCAGACGCAATTTTCATATCTGACGCTCCCACACATACCCAACATTAATGACCAGACAGAAGCCTCGTAGTGTTGAAGTCCTGAAGTAACAAGAGGCTACCTTGTCAACCAGAAGAAATTACTTCGAGAGATATTCATGCTTGCATCCAAAATATCTCGAAGCCCAAACTCCCAAAGTGAATCTCAATCATCCAAAACAATAGGACACGTGGAGGTAGATCTCTCACTTTGGATATACAACACTCCGGAGGATTGTGAGAACTATACATTGAAAAGGCCCAAAGCCTGAACTCCCGAAGTAATTGTGGACCGTTGATTTCAAATCAACAAGAACCATTGATATTTGTAGTAGGTAGGAGAGGAATATCAGCCTGAAGTGTCAAAGTACCGAAGACACATGGTGCTCATCCATCAGTAGCTGTGACAACACAATGACGTCAGACCACCACATCAGATTCGGGAGATCGCCCTGCGGAAGATATTCTCGTTTGGCCTTCAAAGCTCCCAAGCGCCAAAATTGGCTCCATCTCTAAACATAGCTAAAAGGATTCTCGAGTTGGAAAGTGGATAAATTTTAGCAGGGGTGCTATAAAAGAAGGGCATTCCCAGATCACAGATTGCAGTAGATCGACGGCCACACTTCATTGTGGGGACAGAAAGTGCTCGAACACTAATATCTTAGAGTGGTCCTGCAATCAAAACCACGATATAGCTAAAGAGGTACGTGGCAGTTGATGGTGAATTGCAAAGGTCGAAGCGGTGTGGACCCAAACCACCCTTAGAAACTTCCATAATAACATGCTTATATAGGGTCCAATACAAGAGCAACGCGTGGCAACAAACTAGGTGTTAGGCCTCATCCTGATCCCAAGGATAAATCAATTAATGAAAGAAGGACCGGTGGTTGAACAATCGACTACCCCCTTAAATGGAAGCATGGAGGGTTTGGCCGAGGAGACAGAAAAATGTTAGCCCGAAGTACCACAGAGGGAAGTTTTTCCTACAGGCCCATACTGACCAGAGTTTCCTTCTGACAGAAGGAACAAGACAGAAAAGAGAAAACATACGGCACTGGAAAAGAGGTGCCCAAACAACAATACGTGTCTATTTTTTTGACTATAAATACATCAGATCAATGATATGTGAAATAAAGAGGAGGGGGTTCGGCCAAGACCAGAGTCAGGTTTTGAGAAATGTTTATGATTGTATATTTTAGTTTGTAAGGCCAGAGGGGCATGTGGTTGTAAATTGTATGTTATTGAAGATTCATATGAGTTGTTTCATCAGATTTTTTGTCTATGTTCTATGTTCTATTCTTCATCTTGTTTGAACGTATTATTGATTTTAAGGACTAAAATTTTCCTTTGATCAATAGATTCATGATGCGGTAGAGGATCTATTGTAAACTTTCCTATTTATCATTGTTTACTGTTCATACACATCTAAATTCTCTTTGCAGAGAACATATCTGCTTAGCGACCATTCGTCTTTATGTTAATTCTCTTGTTCTTGTCTTCATCATTATACAAATCTTTGTCTTATAGGGAGCTTAAATGCCTTCAATGAGCAGAATGTTTATGACACCATAGCCCAATTGTCTATCACTGATCTGCAATGATATCTGTTATCTTTTCCTTTCTTTAAAGTCTTGTTGATCCCTAATTTCAAACCCAAAATTAAATCAATTTGTAATGTTACCAAGCTTACTCCCATTTGCAGTCTGGGGTTCACTCTTGGAGTGATTAAATTAATGGCGTCATTGTCGGAGAATGAAGTGAAGATATCTTCCCTGGGAGAATGACAATGAAGGGATCCAGTTTTAGATGGTGAACTGAAGTTGGACACATTGTTCTGATTGCTCATCTTTCACCATGGCGACTCCATTGTTCAGAAATCTATTGGCGACTCCATTGGTTTGAGACAAATTAAATGGATATGGAGGCCATCCTGGCTAGGATGTTTTCCCCAATCAATTTCTCATCCATAGTTGGTTATCCACATCCAGTGCCTCAAATTGATGAATGGAAAGATATGCTACCAGGATTTTATGAAGGTGAGAATGACATCCCTGTTGAGCATGTTCTAGAATTTCATGCTTTGATGCAGCAGCTTGATATCCGTCATGAAGACATACATATGAATTTTTTTATGTACTCTATTCAAGGAGATGTTCATATTTGGTATCAGTCTCTTGAACCTTCTAGCACTTCTTCACTCGAAGAGTTTCATGCTGCTTTCAATATTCATTGTCAAAAGTTCTATTCCTCTAAGTTAATTTTTCATAGTTGTTGTGAGGAGTATAAAGATTGTGTTCAATATATTATTGATTCTTATGAAGGCTGTGATAATGAAGAAGATTCCTTGGATGAGGAATCAACTCTTTCTCTTCCTTGTTCATCTACATTAGATGAAAATTGTGTTTGTGGTTCCAATAATGAAAATGCATAATTTGAGTCTGTTCTAGAAACGGATACTCTTTATAACCATGTCTCTAAAAGACCTAGATATGAGCAACCTATATTTGACTCATATGGTGATGATAAGATATTGCTTCCTAGATTGGATCTTGAAAGGAAGCTTATTTTTAACAAAGAAGAACAGTTTTCTCATCTTGGGCAGAAAATATCTCTTGATATGACATTTGAGACTCCTCCTTTATTTGATCATTATGGAGACAGTGATGATGATGTTGAGGTGTTTTTTTTCCTGGAAGAAAAAATCATTAGCATCCAGCCTTCTGATGAAAATGAAAATTTTTACTGAGAGCAATAGGTTAAAGAGCAACGTCCATTCATTGATATACATGAGGATATTTCTTGTAATCAACTAGCGGATATTTTCAGAGAAGATAAAAGGGAAGTGGATCAACAGCCTGCATCAGCCATTCATTCACCTATACTTGGAACAGACATTCAACCATATGTGAACAACTATAAAGTTGAGCAGGTTTTCTGCTATGAATCTAGTAAATCTTATCACCTATTTTATGACCCTATAAGGGAGTACATGGAGTTGCATTTCCTCAATATATTGAAGCCTTCAAGCTTTGTCATACCTTCAACATTGGGAGGTAATTTGAAGAATGTAATTAATTTGTTGTCACTTTTTTATTATCTCTTGTTGATCAGTGGAAAAGTAGGAAAGTTTTCAGTTAGGAAGTTACTTGAGTGGCTCTGGTGGAAGTTTGTTGTCACGTAGCCTATTGTAAAAGTAATTTAGAGTAGGGTCTTGTATATAAATAAGCTCATGTGCGAGATTTTTAGTTTTTAGTTTTCTTTTAGTATTTAAATAAGTGACCCCATATCCCTAGGATAAGACACTTAAGCTACTTGTTCTTGGCAGCTCAAAGGAAGCATGCCATCCCTTGTGGAGCCAATGTTAGCACATAAAGTTGTCATGGGTCATATATAGTTATTGTTAAAACCTGTGTCTACACCTCTTCCCAGTCTCTCCCTTTTCTGCATACCTTCCTATAAATTTTTCCTCTTCCAGTTGATAAAGACAAGTCCATCAAGTATGTTGTATGTGCAGGGAAAAACTATGAGCAAAATGCAGTGTTCAGAGCAGTCCATTTCGGGCTTGAAATACAAGAAAAAAGGCAGGTTCATTTTTCAATGGTGGAGATCGAATTTGCAGTTCATATTAGTGGCTCCCATGTATTTGGAGTTTCAAAATCGCACAAGGATTAACGACCAGACAAAATCCCCGTAGTGCTGAAGTCCAAAAGTCTCGAAGTAACGAGAGGCTACCTCGTCAACCGGAAGAAAGTACTTCGGGAGATATTCATGCCTGCATCCAAAAGCTCCTAAAGCTCGAACTCCCGAAGTGAATCTCGGTTGTCCAAAACAAGAGGACATGTGGAGGTAGATCTCTCACTTCGGAGATATGGCACTCTTGAGGATTGTAAGAGCTATACATTGAAAAGGCCCGAAGCCCGAACTCCCAAAGTAATTGTGGATCGTTGATCTCAAATCAACAAGAACCGTTTATCTTTGTAGCATGTAGGAAAGGAATATCAGCTCGAATTTGCAAAGTGCCAAAGACACATGGCACTCATCCATCAATAGTTGTGACAACACAATGACATCAGTTCACCATGCCAAATTTGGGAGATCTCCCTCTGGGAGATATTCTCACTTAGCCTTTAAATCTCCCAAGCACCAAAATTGGCTCCATCTCTAAACACGATTAAAAGGATTCTGGAGTTGGAAAGAGAATAAATTTTAGCGGGGGGTGCTAAAAAGGAAGGGTGTTCCCAGATCACGGATTGCAGCAGATCGATGACCACACTTCATTGCGAGGACAGAAAGTGCTTGAATGCTAAAATATTAGAACGGTACTGCAATCAAAACCACAATATAGCTAAAAAGGTATGTGGAAGTTGGTGGTTAATTGTGGAGGTCGAAGCAATGCGAATCCAAACCGCCCTTGGCAACTTCCACAATCACGTGCTTATACAGGGTCCAATCCGAGAGCAACGTGTGGCAACAAACTAGGCATTAGGACTCATCTTGATCCCAAGGAGAAATCAGTTAATGAAAGAAGGATGGTGGTTGAACAATCGACTACCCCCTTAAATGGAAGCATGGAGGGTCTGGCCGAGGGGACAGAAAACTGTCAGCTTGAAGTACCACAAAGGGAAGTTTTTCCTGCAGGCCCATACTAACCAGAGTTTCCTTATGACAAAAGGAACAAGACAGACAGGAGAAAACATACGGCACTGGAAAGACACCCAAACAGCAAGACATGTCTATTTTTTTGACTATAAATACATCAGATGAATGATATGTGAAAGAAAGAGGAGGGGGTTCGGCCAAGACCGGAGTTAGGTTTTGAGAAATACTTATGACTGTATATTTCAGTTTGTAATCCGAAGGGGCATGTGGTTGTAAATTGTATGTTATTGAATAATCATATGAGTTGTTTCATCATATTTGTCTTCTATGTTCTATGTTCTATTCTTCATCTTGTTTGAACATATTGTTGATTTTAAGGATTAAAATTTTCCTTTGATCGATAGATTCCTGATGTGGTAGAGGATCTGTTGTAAGCTTGCCTATTTATCATTTTTTACTGTTCAGAGACGTCTAAATTCTCTTTGCAAAGAGGATATTTGCTTAGCAAACATTTGTCTTTATGTTAATTCTCTTATTCTTCTCTTCATCATTATACAAATCTTTGTCTGATAGGGAGCTTAAATGCCTTCAATGTGCAATTTTTTTATGACCCCATATCCCAATGGTCCATCATTGATCTGCAGTGATATCTGTTGTAATTTCCTTTCTTTAAATTCTTGTTGATCCCTGATTTCAAACCCCAAATTAAATCAATTTGTAATGTTACCAAGATTACTCCCATTTGCGGTATGGGGGTGACTCTTGGAGTGATAACACGTCACATAAATAAATTAAGTTAGAGCATGCTCCAAATATGGTAATGAAATCGTCATTAAGTAATTTATTCATAGTTAGACATCATAACTTATCAAATTCCCAAGGTGTGCATCACATAAACAAATTCTTAGGGATTTGGGAAGAGTATCATTCAATTTGTTTTCCTATAACAAGTGTAACTCCATCGAGGAGGTGGGTGCGGGAGGGGCTATATATAGCCCAGGGGGGACTTGAACAGGCTTATGAATGATACCTTAGGATAATGATAAACAATCGAGTGAAAGAATATTCTATAACATTCTCCCATCAGAGATTCATTTGATCTCAGTCTTGGAAAGGATTCAACTTTTACGTCAAAAATTCGACACATTTAAGTGGCTCCATGTTCTTCAGGAACACAATGGAGAAGTGGATTCAAGAGAAAACTTGGAAATTATTAAAAATGTGGGGGGATTTCATATTTCTTATTATGCATCTCCTATTCCTTAGTATTTTCTTTCTTTGGTCGCATGAATCATTACATCAGGTGGAGGTCGCTCACATCATTGACTCCCACGTAGCATATATTGCAAGTACAACATCACTATGCCCTCAAGGACATCTCTATTTACTATCTATTTTAGGTAATAATGTATCCACCTCACTCTCGAAACATCAAGGTGGGATAATGATACTTCCTAGCTCCGGTCTCCAATTGACCTTTTTCCATCTCCTTTTTGGAGAAGATGAACCTTGACGATTCATTCAAGGTCTTCCCTCCCATTTAATTTATATTCTCAAGCCACTCAAATTGTGCTCTGACACTCCACAATGGTAGGTGGCATGCCTTGTGGTGTGGGTTCATCAATTTTGTTGGGATAATTTCTTCAGTGTGCCCCTGATCCTTTGGTGAAGGTTCATGTATATTGGATAGTATTCTCTTGGCATTTTCAATTCTCTCCATGCAACTCTGAAGGAAATTTTCACCTTGGGATTTTATCATATGCAACAAAAAAAAAGTTACCAACTTAACGAGAACTCTCTAGAGTTCTAATTTTCTTAAAGGTCGCATTCAGTGGCTATGTGTACCCTCATTTCCAAAAATGATGGTATTGATAGCATTCTCTTTTTTCCTGAGTTAAAGTTACAAAATTTTGTGATCGTCGTCTGTAAAGTTACATACAAAATCCTTAAAATAGGCCCAGAAGCAAAAAAAATGGTTATCACCGGAGAATTCTCATTTTTTTAAAGGTCATGTTTAGTGGTTATTTTTACCCCCATTTCAAAAAATGGTTCTACTAGTAGCACTCTTTTTTTTCATTGTTAAAATTAGAAAAATTTGCAACAGTCGTCTGTAAGCCTTAAAATTGACCAAGAAACAAAAAACGGTGATCATAGCATCACTCGTTTTTTGGGGGGGGGTTAAAATTACAAGCTGGTTGAATTCGTGGTCTCGATAACCATTATTGTTCCAAACAAAAACCTTAAAATTCACCCCTAAAAGTGGTGCTAGCAGTAGCACTTTATTTTCTTTGAGGTTATCATTACAACTTGTTTGATATTGTGGCCTTAACAACTTACATCGTTGTGAATTTCCATGGTTTTTGAACCATTACATTAAAAACTAATAGTTTTACAAATTTTTCTAACAGAAAAATTTCACATATATTTAATAAATATAAAAGTAGTCTTTTTACAATAAAATGTAATAGCATCCAGCCTTAATAGTCCTCTGTGATTTGAAACTAATAGTTTTACAAATAAAAAATGAAAAAAATAATAAAAATCATAAGGAATATATATATATATATATATATATATATATATATATATATATATATATATATATATATATATATATATATATATATATATATATATATACTTTAAAAAAATAAAATTTAAAAATAAATAAATAAAAAATAAAATACATAAAAACCCAAACCAATAAAGAAATATATGAATATTGATGATGATGATGATGATGATGATGATGATTAACGTCAAATAAGACCGAATTGGTCTATCGGACCTTAAGAGGGTAAGTGATTACTTGTGATCCTTTAGAATTGTGTTTATGTGCTCAAAAATCATTAAGAGAAGTTTTCCAAGATCACCATACTTTTGTTGAGTTACGAGGATAGGAAGGTTGGTAGTGTGACAAATATTTTCAAAATGAGATCTAATATGGGTATAGGCTGGACAATCTAATACAAAGTTCTTTTCATCTTCAACCTTCTTAGTGTCACAAAGGTGACACACTCTTTCATCCCATGGCGTTTTAGGAATTGACCAATGCCCAGTTTTACTATGGAGCTCGTGAGAATTTGTTCTTATCTTAGCAATGCTTATTTTTTTTCTTTACACTTGGAAAAAAAGATAGATAATTTTGATCTTCTAGATTAGGGCTGATTGCATCCTTATAATACATCACTTTTCTTTTTTCCTCTAACTCTTTATCACACCACATTTTCTCCTTAAATTTTGATTTGATGTTTTTTTTTAATAGTATATTTATTCTGCAAAATGGTGTCTTCCATGATTCCCCAATAGTTTAGCCAAGACCAGGCATCTTTATGCCATCCTCGCTTGAGTCGATGGTAGTTATGACTCAATTTTGAAGCAATTTTAGGAAGCCTCTTGTCTTCCATGTTGTTTAACTTGTTCTTATACATTAGGTATATAGTCATATCCATGCTCTCAATGGGGGAGAAGCTTGTTTCTAAGAAGAGGATGGGATAGGGCATATTTCCTTTAATTTTGAGATTATAGGCTATAAAATTATTTTGTATTTTCTCTATCTTTCTCCAGGATTCACGAGAGATACTACAGCCCCAGACTTTAGATCCATAAAAATAACATGTGTAACAAGAGTCTGAAAGAGGAGTTTCTTCTTATCCCAACTCCAAATATCAACTGATTTACAATTGTTTCCAAGCCCATAATAAGCTTTACATGCCCCAATAATCCTTTTCTCAATGTTATAATTCCAATTGAGCTTGTGGTGAATATCAATTCCAAGATATTTGTATGAATTCAGTTCCTCCAAGTTGTTGTTTTCATATACGAATGTATCATAAGGGATCTTATTGGATTTAATAGTCATGACCTTAGTCTTATCAGTATTAACAGTCATACCCATATTGGAGAAAAAATCCTTGAGGATTCTTAGTTGGTTTTCAAGATCAAGGGGACTCCTTGTCATAAGAACGAAATCATCGTCATAAAGAAGAAGATTGATGACTATACCAGTGAGAGTAGGGTTGACACAACCTACTTTTTCTAAGCAATCTTCTAACTTGTCAATGTATATGCCAAAAAGGGTAGGGGACAAGGGACAACCTTGTTTGACTCTGATATTGCAATTAATCTCTTTGGAACATCCCTCAGTGTTTTTAAACTTAGTAATAATGTTCTCATACATCCTTATTGCAACATCGCTCAACTCGAGAGGCACTTTTATCTCTTCCAACCTATTCCAAAGGTTTTTCCTAGGAACCGTGTCAAAAGCTTTTCTAAAGTCAACAAAACAACAAAAAAGATTGGTTTTAGTATTGTGAAACTCCTTTGCAATGATCCTAAAGGTAACAAGATGGTCCACAGTTGAATGGTATCTCATAAACCTAGCCTGGTCTTTATCTCTTTAACCGTGACTTTCTAGCCAAAAGATAATCTTCTTTTCCAAAACAATTCCATAAAACTTGGCTAAAATCGGGCTAATCATAATGGTCCTATAATTAGAGGGAATGTTTCTATCCCCATTTTTAAAAATAGGAACAATGAGTCGTTGTGTCTAGGGTTTAGGGAATCCCTACTTGACTGCTAAAGTGAAGAGATTGTGTATGTGAGGTATAAGGATTGGCTCTCCGATTTTAAATTTTTCAGCTTGGTAGCCTTCAATGTCCTTAGATTTCCCATTTGCATGTCGCTTAACCATGAAATCCATGTCATCTAAAGAAAAAACTTCTTCCTTTGTAGGGACAATAGGAATAGTGTCCATGGCATTAAGGAACTCATAAATACTTTTAAGGTAGGAATTCCTGTCCCTTAATAGAATCCTATTATTTTCTTTAGTATTGCGGTTTAGAATTTAGCTCCAGAACTTCTTAGGATCCAACTTATATAGTTGTGAAAATTGCTCTTGCCTTTTATTGATATAGTAAAAAAAAATTCCTTTTAATTAGGGCTTTGTATGTATTGATCTTATCGATTTGTAAGGACTCATTAGAAGAATCCCTAATGGATTTCCTAGCAATTTTACATTCTTTATCATACCAAGCGTTGATCGTTCTATTATTCTTTTTATAGGACGCCTCGAAAGAGAAATTGTTAATAGAAGTGGAAAGGGTAGTTGTAAAATTATGATAGAGTTCTTCAATGTTGTCCTTATAAGTTAGGAGATTTAATTTACTACTTAAATCCTTTAAGAAAATGTCAACTTTACTTTTTTCAAAGCACAAGCTCCTTTGATTATCAGAATTCTCTTCAATGGTCCTCCTATGTGATCCGAGATCTTTTCATCAAGTGACTTATAAAGAATTGCATTAAATGAGCATAAATTAAAGTGCACCATTAAAGAAGGAAAATATCAATAATGAAGAGACATAAGCATCAAATATGAACACAAAAAATTGATAACGGAGTTTGTCCCTAGTGGAATACGTCTCCGGGTCCTGCTCTCAAATGGGTAGGCTCTTTCATTAACTTAGCAAAAAAATTTGGAAAAATACATAAGTATACCTCATTCTAAAATCAAGTTGCAGATATAATGCTCAGATCAGAAAACAGAAAACACCATTGAATTTGTGGCATCGAATTACCCAAAAATGACTATCTCCATGCCTCAATCCGACTCTCGCACTCCCAGGCACAAGAAGAAATTTGTCTCAGTTTTTGTGCCCCTCTGCATCCTGCAATTAATGACTACACTGCATAGAAATGTGTGCCCAATGTCATACCATACGCTCGCCTCCTCCCCGGGGATGGGAGGATTCAACATTTAAGTATTATACGTACGTGTTGATAAAAAAATAAGGACATTGGCCTATTGGTTTGGGCGTGAATGTAAAGGTGTATAGTGGGGAGGAGGTCTTGGGGTCAAACCCGCGAGCCTCCCCCTTTTGGTTTTAATTTGTTGTGATATATATATAATACAAAGTTGTTCTGCCAAGTTTTGCGGTGGCACTATCCATATCTCCAATGGTTGGAACACGGCCAAGTTTGGCATGGTTCCCCAAATTTGGCGGACCCACCAAACTTCTAATTTTTTTCAAAATTTGCTCACGGGTTGTTATTGTGATTTTTCTGCCTGCCACGTGGAAGCCTCTCATTGAGCCACATGGCAGCCTACCATTGTTCCACGTAATCATCTTCCATGTCAGTGCCACATCATCATGCCACGTTAGCATACAGACCATATGGACTGCCACATGGCACTATCCTATTGGTCCACGGATCAGCCCAAAAGTACCAAAACTGGGTGACACATGGCAGCCTCTAGTGTTTCCACGTCACCATGTTGACATCATGTTGATGTCAGCATGACATGTGTCACTTTCTGCTCCTACCACGTATGTTGTACGTATTTTGACGTCATTTGTATGGATGCTGACTCATCCCCTGTTGACTCGGCTAGGTTGAACAAACTTTGACAGCGAATATATTTCAATCCGTAACTCTGTTTAACGAATCGTTTGCACCATTAGAAATATTGCAACGTGCTCTTCGTGATAATGTCATTTTCACTGAGTTTTGCGAACTTTTAATTTTTTCCCTTTCTTTATCTATTAGGCCATTATGAGCATCCTGAGTTGCCTCTGCGAGTTATGAGTTTTTCTTAGCCTTATCTGGATCCTTTTTGGATCACTATGCATGGAAAATTTTAGAGTTAGGGTTAAAGGTTTATGATCAGAGTCAGGCTCATGGTCATTTAAAAGGTCAAAATTTGTTATTTGGTTGGAAACGAGGATATCAGATATCACATAATATACAACACTACTACCTAGCCAATGAATATAAGTCATCAGGTTGGAGTTTGGTCACTTCATTACTCCATTAATGCTAATTATTAGGTCTTGAGAGTTGTATAGCTTGACCAACTTAATACCAAACAAATTCTCAATTAGGTCTTCAGAGCTTCTTTTGTAGCTATTAAATAAAACAAGGTCTTCATCTAGCCATAAAGGATTATGATTGGAGTCGTTACTTAAAAGAGTAGCTTGTTTAGTTGCAGTCCTAGCAGGAGGATATTACCTTCATTTTTCAAACTATAAATATCTTGTTCTAAATTATTATAGGAACAATTGTTATCTAGATTGTTTTTCTTATAAAAAGTAGAATTAATAGGTGCAAAATAGCAAATTTCTATATACATCTTCTTAGCATTGGTGTCTGAAATTTCTATCCAAATGTACTGATTGAGAGAGTCAATCTTATGAAGTTGAATGTGAGGAGAAATTTTCTTTCTAATATAACAAGATATGTCTCCTATCCCTCTACAGTGGGATTTTTTGCTCCATGCCGACCACAAGACAAATCCTTCTATGTTAGGGACCTTAGACTCCTCATGCTCCCAAGTTTCAACTAGACAGATAATATCAATATCACTTGGGATCCAACGTGTCATAAAAACTTTGCACCATGGAAAGCCACGATAGTTCCAAGAAAGGATCCTGACTGTCCCAAATTCCTGTTTATTATTTTCCTTCTGGTCTCTATTATTGATATTATGGTAGTTGCGAGAGGTATTAACCTTCATCTATGACCTTTGAAAAGATTAGAATATACTAAGTAATTATCATCCAGAATGAGAAGTCGGCCCAGGCAGTCTGGAAAAAGCAGTATAAATATAGGAGGCTAGTCTTCATTTTAGCCAGAATTCTCAGAACTGTAGAAGTACACTTGTGCACACTGTAAAATGCCAGTTTGTGCACAAGTCTTGGGAGCAGCTGTTACCGGTAGTTATGCAATCTGCATTTTTGTTTTTCTGGGTTGGACTCTCTGATCAGTTTTGGTTATCTTTGCTTGGTGCATTAGCCTTGGTTGGCTATTGATTTGTTGCTGGAAATTATTCTCTTTGTCAAGGTCAAGGTGCTCGGGGGTGGCATTAGTGCCTATGGTTGGGTGACAATATTGCTATATTGGTTATGGTTATATGAGCACATCCAATATTCTAACAGGTTATGGGCCCACACCTCCTTCATTCAGTCTAACCACTAGAAGGGAGGTAAGCCATAAGGATACTAAGCTAGTTGAAGAACTGATGCTAGGGTTTCTAGCAGGTGTAGTTACTAAAGCACTGTCACTAGGGTTACTAGCAGGTGTTGTTGCAGAAACACTAAAACCCTTGTCCTTTACCTTATGATGGAAAAACTTACTCAAGGAGAAGATATTCAAGTGTGCCTTAGTCCAGTGCACTTCTTGGCACTCTTAGAAGGAAGAAACATCAAGGTTGAAATTTTGGGTCAAATCTTGACCAGTCATCAGTCAACAGAAGTCACGAATGAAAAGACAAATCATCTACACTACTCAACACTCACAGGAACACTTGAAGATGGCATGTGGATAATTGGCAGTGGAGCTTTTAGGCATATGACAGGAGATCAAGCCAAACTCTCCAATCTAAATGAAAAGAAGACATTGTACAAGGTAGAACTTGGAGACAAAAACAATTACCTAGTCGAAGGAATTGTTCAAGCCTCTGTCAAATTGAAAATAGGTAACAATGTTCATTGGAGCAATGTCTTATATGTACCTGGTTTAGAAAAGAATCTTGTATCCATATATTTCCTAGAAGACAAAGGAAACATAATAGCCTTTGTAGATGGAAACGTATTATCTTGGCCTAGAGACTCCAACATAGAGAATGCTAGAGTTATTGTGAAGGAAGACTATACAGACTACTAGAATGAAATGATGAAGCCCCTGTACATGATGAAGTCAATCCCAATGAAATTTGAAATAGAAGGTATGCTCATGTCAACTATCAAGCATTACCCTTCCTCAAAAAGATGGTTGAAGGCATACCAGAACTAAAGTCTACACATGAAGGAATTTGCAAAGAATGTGCTCTTGGTAAGAATGTTAAGAAACCATTCTCAAGAAGCAATAGTAGATATAAGAAAATTATAGATCTAATACATTCAGATGTTTGCGGTCTGATGCTAGTCAAATCTCTAGGAGGTTCTCTTTACTATGTAATCTTCATAGATGATTACTCGAGAAAGACTTGGTTATATCTCTTGAAGACAAAGGACGAACTATTCAGCAAGTTTAAAGAATTCAAAGCAGAGATAGAGAACCTCACAAACAAGAAAATCAAGACCTTGAGAATAGATAATAGAGGAGAATATACATCCAAGGAATTTTTTGTCTTTTGCAAATCGACAGGGATTAGGAGGGAGCTAATTGTTCCTCAAAATCCTCAACAAAATGGTATATCAGAAACGAAGAACAAATCTATTGAAGAAATTGTGAAGGCATTATTGAATGATCAAGGTTTATCTATGTATCTATGGGGAGAAGCAACCATGACAGTGATATATGTTCAGAACAGAAGTCCTCACCGCATATTGAAGGATATGACTCCAGAAGAATCCTTCTCAGGAAAGAAACCTAATGTGGAACACTTAAGAATATTTGGATGCCCTATTTACTTTCACATTCCTAGAGACAAAAGGAATAAATTAGAACCCTCGAGAAAGAAGGGAATATTCATGGGATACAATGAATCATCCAAGGCCTATAGAATCTATATCCCAGAACAACATAATATTGAAGTCAGCAGAGACGTAACCTTCAATTAAAATATGGATTTCAAGAAATCCATAGAAGAAAATATAGAAGAAGAAGAGTATGAATAGCCTATTGAAGAAAGCACATGTCTTCCAAAAAGTTAGAATGAAGAAATAGAACAACTCAATCATCCGATGCAACCATGTGAGACTATTTATTCAAACATTATACCCAAAACCAAGAAACAACCAGCTTGGCTTGAAGCTACCCTACAAGAAGCAGAAAGACTCAAAGCTCCAAGTGGGACCTTCAGAAAAATCAAGAAGCCCAAGAGATTCTCCAGCTATGAAGAATGTATGACAAAGCTTCTAGACAAAGAACCCACCATGTTTGAAGAGGTAGCTCAGAAGAAATAATGGAAAGAAGCCATGACAGAAGAACACCAGTCTATCATGAAAAATAATGTATGGGAAATTGTGCTTAGACCTAAAGAAAAATCAGTAGTAACTTCAAAATGGATCTATAAGATCAAACATGCAACAGACATAAGCGTGGACAAATATAAAGCAAGGTTCATAGCTAGAGGGTTCTCCCAGAAGGAGGGAGAAGACTATGACGAAACATTTGGTCATGTTGCCAGATATACTTCTATTAGAGCCATTATGTCTCATGTTGCTTCCATGGGATGGAGTTTACATCATATGGATGTAAAAACAACTTTCCTCAATGGAGAAATCGAAGAAGAAGTATACATTGAACCCTCAAGGATTTGAAGTACATTCCAGAGACACTCATGTTTGCAGACTAGAGAAATCTTTATATGGACTCAAGCAAGCTCCAAGAGCTTGGTATGCCAGAATAGAAAGCTACCTAATGAGACTTGGCTTCTCCAAGAGTCATGCAGATCCAAATATTTACTACAAAGTCGTGAACAGTGCACCTATGATTCTACTTCTATAGGTCGATGATCTATTATTAACAGGTGAAGAGTCTCTCATCATTCAGTGTAAAAAGGAACTAGCTTCTGAGTTCAATATGAAAGATCTTGTTCTCATGCATTATTACTTGGGACTAGAAGTATGGCAGAAGCATGGTGAAGTATTCCTTGGACAACGAAAGTATGCAGTAAAGATTCTTTAGAAGTTTGGAATTATGGATTGCAAATCCATGGACACTCCTATGACCACAGATATAAGAAAAGTAAGAGACTCAGATTCTAAACCAGTAGACCCGTCCCTATATCGACAATTGATTAGGTCATTGATGTATTCAGTAAATACTCGACCAGACATTTGCTTTGTCCTAAACACGCTAAGCCAGTTTCAGGTGGAACCCAGACATGAGCATTGGATAGTTGCAAAGCATGTTCTAAGATATATTCGTGGGACACTAAACTATGGTTTAAGATATACCGCATCCAGTGATATACAACTTCATGGATTCACAAATTCAGATTGGGAAGGAAGTGTAGAAGATAGAAGGAGTACTTCAGGGATGTGTTTCATCTTGGGCTCTGCTATGATATCTTGGGGCAATAAGAAACAGAAGTCTGACGCACTTAGAACATCAAAAGCAGAATATATCGCAGCATGTGAGGCATGTACAAAAGCAGTATGGTTGAGAAAGTTGATTTCTGGATTATTTGATCAGGTTCCAGATTCGACCATAATACACTGTGACAATCAGAGTTGTATAAGGCTATCAGAACACCCAGTTGTTCATGAATGGTCGAAACACATTGAGATCAAATACTACTTTATTCAAGATAAAGTCCAGGAAAGATAAGTGAAGCTCCATTATATCCCCACAGATGAGGAGACAACAGATATCTTGACAAAGCCTCTGTCTAGAATAAAGTTTGCATACTTATGAGACAAATTGGGGATCGTGGAAATAACTCCCTTAGATGAAAGGGAAGAGATGACTCTCCAGGTTGGGAGGGAGCACTGACATATCATTGATTTATGGACATTCATTTTTTAGTTTTGAAAAATGGTCCAGGATGGGTAGTTCCTTTCCAGTTTGGAAAATGGTCCAGATCGAATGGTCATTTTCGTAATGAAAATGGTTCGATGGATTGTTGATGTACCATAGACAACAATTCCCCTTGTGGCTAGTGTGGGGGAATAGTCTAAGACAACCTTTCTTCTTGACAACCACTCTCATTAGTGGTCAAGAAGACTGGTCTGCCTCGCCGAACAGTCATTCTTTCGAAGCTCACAGTTGCGAGTAGCTTCGAAGAATGGTTTGTTTTGGAGGTTGGTGCAGGACAATCATTTTCTTAGGAAATGGTCTGGACAGTCATTCCCTAGGGCAGATTCATTCTCTCCAGGTTTCACTTTGTTTAGTGTTGGACGAATGTCCCGGATAGGTGAATGGTACAAGTTCAGCAATTAAGGACAGACATTCCCTAGGGCAGACTCATTCTCTCCAGGTTGCACTTTGTTTAGTGCTGGAGGAATGGCCCAGATAGGTGAATGGTCTAGGCTCAAAAATTAGGACAGTTATTCTTCCATGCTTGAGAAGAATAGTCTAGATAGTCCATCGTTGATGTTTTACTCTCTGAGGGAAGATGCTCTTCCAGATCTCACAGATGTGTGTGGAAGAATGGCCCAGATGTCTCAGTTATATCATGATATTGTTTTTGTGCACGTTGATATCATATGATATGATTACTATGGAGATTGTATGTCTCTAGACAATAGAGGTATGCTACTGTGGTGGATATGTTCCACTGGTTGTGACTATGTGTCACAGATTGAGTAGTTGCATACTACTATGGATAGACACAATTGTGTTCTATTAGTTGACATTGTACTAGTTGTCATGGAGATTATCTAGTTGAATAAATGATGACGGTGCTTGTGATTTAATTAGCATGTGTGGCTATAATGATGCTACCAGTTGAATGGTTTGTTTGTGCTCAAGACCATTATCTGTTATACCTCCCTAGATAGGAGGGAGTGTTGATATTATGGTAGTTGCGGGAGGTATTAACCTCCATTTGTGACCTTTGACAAGATTAGAATATTCTGAAAACAAGAAAAGATTTGGATATAACCCTAGAAGAGAAGTCAGCTAAAGGAAATATTATATACTAAATAATTAGCACCCAGAATGAGAAGTCGGCCCAGACAATCTGGAAGAAGCAGTATAAATATAGGAGGTCAGTCTTCATTTTAGCCAGAATTCTCAGAACTGCAAAAGTACACTTGTGCGCATTGCAGAAATCCAGTTTGTGCGCAAGTCTTGGGAGCAGTTGTTGTCGGCAGTTCTACAATCTGCATTTTCATTTTTCTGGGTTGGACTCTCTAATCAGTTTTGGTTATCTTTGTTTGGTGCATGAGCCTTGGTTGGCTATTGATTTGTTGCCGGAAATTATTCTCTCTATCAAGGTCAAGGTGCTCGGGGGTGGCATTAGTGCCTATGGTTGGGTGAAAATATTGCTATATTTTCTATGGTTAAACGAGCACATCCAATATTCTAACATCTATCCCTAACAATAGCTTTTCGATTTCTAATTATTGCCCATTTTCCTTCTTTCCTGGTTGTTAATGTTTATGTCATTATTATAGTTCTTTGCATTTCATAAGATAAGAGCATAATAAGAACAAGATCACTGAGAAATACACATCCACAAGAGACACAACATTTATCATGGGAAACCCTCTAGGGGAAGAAAACCCAGCAAAAACTTCCTTATCATAAATAGCTTATACAATGTTCAAGAGATAACTCAACCAATACAGAAAAAGTTCTCCTCAAAAGATGTGCCACCCTTCTTCTCCTCTCTCCAACTTGAAATTGCATCTTGCCTCATAAGAGAATGAGCAAGTGAAGTGTGTGTAAGAAGTGAGGCGCTAGCCTCTTATTTATATCAATCTGGCACGTGTGAAGAGTCGCCATCTGGCAGGGCTGACATCTCACTCTGGGTGGGTAAACCCACCTTTAATTAATTCTGACCCTTTCATTATAACTGTTGGGGCCGACTTCTTATTCTGCACTTTGTAATTGTCTGATGACCAATCCGCAAAAGGGGATTTGGTCCTTATACAATTACCGACATGATTAATCCTCAATGGGGATTAATCTAATAACAATAATA
>ML798353.1:163932-175226 GCA_009831015.1 Picea engelmannii | reverse complement strand
AATAATAATTATAATGACATGATTAATCCACAATGGGGATTTAATCCAATAATAATAATAACATGATTAATCCACAATGGGGATTTAATCCAATAACAAAATAATAATAAGAATGCTCTTCGCAGTTACATTATTTCAACACTGGCTTCTTTTACCTTTTGAACTTCCTTCATTAATTCAACTTGGTCTTCAGGAATGAGGTCTTCATTTATAAATATTCTTGACCCTTTTAAGCTCGGAGATTTACTAAGTATGTTATATATATGGTCATTACAACTTACTTTAACACGTATCAACCTATCTTTGTGATCAATTATTTTTCCTAGCATCTTTGCTTCTATGAGGTAAGTTGTATCAATTTGTGATTTATTATTTAATTCTTCTTTTACTATTCTTTTGTTCTTTTATACCAAAAATTATGAGGTTCAAGGCTCTTTTGTTACGCTCATGGTCTAGTTTGATTAGCTTGTTCATTTACACTTTACTATATATATATATATATATATATATATATATATATTAAAAAAAAAATAGAGTTTAAATATTTAAAAAATATTTTAAATCAATATAAAATGTAATTTTAAAAAAATGGGAAAAAAATTTAAAATGTTGAAATTTTTAAAAGATTAAAAAAAAAATTGAAAACACATACTAAATAAGGGGAAAGCAATTCCAAGAATTCCATTTCACATGAAATTCGTGTGTAATGGGGTGGAGGGTGAATCCAGGAATCCCCCTTTGTCATGGCCTCCCCCAAGCGGATGCCCAGTTGTGGCCTTGTGGGCATCCCTGGGGAAATCGCCCCCACCCCATTTCACATTGATTTCATGTGAAATGGGTCGAGGGGTGGTTCCAAGAATCTCCCTTCCCCTTATTTATGTGTGTTTTTTATTTTTTATTTTTATTTTTTTAAAATTCAAAAATTTTAAATATTTTAACTGTTTTTTTTTAATTAATTTTTAATTAGTTTTTAATTATTAAGAATATTTTTTTCTTTTAACTTATATATTTTTAATATTTATAAATTTTCAATTTATATATATTTTTAATTATTAAGAATATTTTTTTCTTTTAACTTATATGTTTTATTTAGTTTTTTACTAGTTTTTATTATTTAGATTTTTTTTCTTTTAACTTATATATTTTTAATATTTATAAATTTTCAATTTATATATATTTTTAATTATTAAGAATATATGTTTTATTTAGTTTTTAACTAGTTTTTTATTATTTAGATTTTTTTTTCATTTAACTTATATATTTTTAATATTTAGAAATTTTCAGTTTATATTTTTTTTTAATATTTATAAATTGTCAATTATTTTTTGAATTTGTGAATGGTATTTTCAATTTTTACTTATTTATTTTATTTGTATTTTAATTTTTTTTTTCAAATTTCAATATATTTTAATTTTTATTCTAATTTTTTTTCTTTTTAAAATTTATAAACTAGTTTAGTTTTTATTATTTTACTTTTATTTCTAATATATTTTATAAAGTTTTCCTTTTTAATTAAAATATATATTTGTTTTAATTTAATTTTTAGTTTATTTTCATAATTTAAAAAAATAGTATGTGGTTTTGTTAAAATTGTTTATATATATATATATATATATATATATATATATATATATATATATATATATATATATATAATCCTTTTTTAACTGTTTTTTTCCCATATATTTGATATTTATTTATTTATCTTTTTGTTTGTAATAATTTTGGTTTTTTTAGAACTTTGTTTTAAAAGCATTATGATTTTAAACCCAAAATAAAAAATAGCAATATTATTTGTAGTATTATATTTCGATTTGGAAAATGATTTTGAGGTTTGGATTTGCAACATAACCAATTGTCAAGGCCATGGTTTCAAACAACTTGTAATTTTAGCCTTGGAAAAAAGATTGTGCTACCAATAGCATTAGTGTTTGTTTCAAAGATCGATTTTAAGGTTTTTGTTCAGAATGATACTGGTTATCAAGACCGTGATTTCAAACAAGTTGTAATTTTAACCCCCCTCCTAAAAAGAAAGGTGATGTTGTGAGCGCGACTCTTTGATTTGGGGGTCAATTTTAATATCTTTGTTTGCAATTTTATAGGTATTTAAATCTATAGTGGAAAATTGTTGTAATTCTAACCTAAAAAAAAGGGGGGTGCTACCAATAGCACAACTTTTTGATTCGGGGGTTGATTTTGGTGATTTAGAGGCAAAAATATGATTTTGGAAACTCGAGTTATCATTTTGAGTTCACAATTATCGTTAAGTTGGTAACTATGTTCAAATTGGATCTTGAATTCTCAAGTAGTTGACACATGAATGCAAAATATGGATTCCAATGAACCATGACCTTCATTTTCCTCCCTCCGACAACTTGAGAAAGCTCTTAGAGACTTGTTTAATTCTCTTCATATCCACATCCAAGAGAAAAAAAAGGCGATCGCAGTCTCAATCTCAAAGTTGACTTATCGATGGGAACAATGGTAGCTCATTAGGAGAATTTGGACACATTGGCATCAACAATGTGAGAACTAAATCAACTCTAAAACCCAACTAACTTTGGAAAGCAATAGGATTTGATGACATCCAATTTGACTTATGAACCACCATGGCTTCAGTTGGGCCTCGCTTCTATGAACTCAGGATCTAGAGCTCAACAATTTCCATCTCAACAAGAAGGAATGGCAAAACCAAAAGATGAGGGAAACTAGTGATTTTTCTCTGTCTTTTTCACTATGTGTTCTTCAGTGTACTTAGTAAAAGTTTGGTCAGCAATCATCAAATTTTGGAACTCCGCCTTGTTATAGACAGACTATAATTGGTTAGCTAGAAAGTATCATCGAGAATCAAAACAACCACACTATGGTTGGTTCTTCTTTTATAACCCTCTTCTTCTATATGCTTTGACATCATTTTTTTAAATAAAATCACTTTTCAATATTTATTAAAAAATAAGTATAACTTTGTGAAATTAATTAATGAAAGTTGGTTCTTCTTTTATTACCCTCATCTATATGCTTTGGCATCATTTTTTAAAATAAAATCACTTTTTAATGTTTATTAAAAAACAAGTATAACTTTGTGAAATTAATTAATGAAAGTAGAATCCCTACACTAAATTGGTTTGTTACACGATCACATCATTAAATTCTAAAAGCAAAGCTAAGCTCAAAGGAATACACTAAATTGGTTTGTTACATGATCTCGTCATTAAATTATAAAAACAAAGCTAAGCTCAAAGGAATAGTTATATTAAAGAAGTTATTTTCAATATTAAAAAACCCCACCACAAAACAATCCTTTGGACAATTTTCCTATGACTTTGTTTCCATACAACCTTTCAAAAAACCTTTTAAATGAATTGTATCAACTTATCCTTACTTAGCAAGGAAGGTTTTAAGTTGGCTTATTAAAAATTTAAAAGACACATAACTTTGTAATAAATGTTGGGCATAGATTAGGCCTTAGAAGTATAGGGCGCAAATCAAGGCATAAAAACACCCACTGAGCATAAATGTCAACTATTGGGTACAAATGAGACCATAAAAACCTCTAGTAGGTATAAACTTAAACCTAAAAATTGTAAATTAGATCGTTGGTTATAATAAATGCAATTTGGAATGATGTATTACATTCTTGGCCACGCATAGATCATATGGCCATGAGGTCGCATAGATCATATGGCCATGAGGTCATAGGACATGACATGTATAGTAAAAAAAAATGGAAATGGAATATCAAAAGAAAACCTCTTTATCAATATGCTAGAAAAAAAAAATGATTGGCTCAATAATGCAGGTCGGCTTGCCCTAATGGAAATTGCTAATTTTGGAGATGCAATAATGTTATCAAGTCTCTAAAATTAACAACTCATAAAAAACATAAATATTGGTTCAAACACAAAATACATAAGATCAGTTTTCAATTTAAATTCAAAATCCATAATACATCAACATTTATATCATATTTCAATCATAAGATATATTTTCAATTTATGCTCAAAACACGAGACATTCTTGAATCTCCTATCATAAAAGCCTAGCAAATTGATTGACATTTTAATAAAGAAAATTCCCTCAATGATTTTGTACTCACTTCATATTTGTCATGTACTCTTGCACTAGGACACCTTGTAAAGAAAATCCTAGCTAATTGAGCACTCGATCAAAGTGTGAAACTCATTTTAATTTAGCCTACTACACTTAGTATACAATCAATTTTCACAAATTATGTGGGACCTAATCATCCCCCTACATACAAAGTATAGCTACAAGGAAACTAGTTGTTTGAAGCACTACCTTAAACAATAGGCTCGACAATTTCTACCTCAATGTGCTTAAAAACCTTAAAGGATGGTTGCAATGCATCCACATTAGCATCTTTTGAGCATGGGTCTCCCCATTTTCTAGCATGACATGCAATCAAAGTGAATAATCTATATAAGAGAAAGATAATAAGCTATCTCTCACAAAACAAAAAGATGAATTATAACACCATTTTTTATTTTACAAAATGTCCACATAATAGTAATGATCTTGATTCCTATTTTTCTAATCATGATTCACAGATTGTATATCCATCCGTGTTTACATATTACTTGTAGAAACATGCACCTCGGTGTATTCTTTCAAGTACTACTTCACATGCTCTGCAATCAAAGGTATGTAAGTGACCAATATCACTTGAGGTCTCACATTGTTATGTGATCAAAGACTAAAGTTCATTAAGAAATTTATGAATATAGTTAGAAGCTTAGAGACTACATTTAATGCTCTTTTAATCTTGGCATAAAAAGTATAATTGCATTAGAGGAATGTCACTCTCATGCTAATAGGTCTCCTACAATGAACGCAAAGGAACCTAGTGCATAGACCATTTTTCTCTTTTCTTAGCCATGCAAAGTTCATTTCCCTTTCTAAATACCAATAAGTCTTTTCAAAGAAAATATAAAATAAACATAGTAGATTCTAAAAGGTGAAGATGCTTAAGTCGAGCTACAAAGTGAAAGGAAATACAAACAAATTTCCTTGCACCATCAAATATATAAAGAAAACAATAATGATTATGGAAAACACATTGAATGCCTAGACACTAAGCAAAACCATATATTAATCCTAATACTATATGTTTCTCAAATAAACATGAAAAAAAGATGAACAAAAGTTTTTTTTTTTTAATCAATGAAGGTCTTTAACTTTAACACAAACCTTTGAATCAATGGAAATCAAATGAAACCAATCATACCACAACAAAAGGTTCATTCAAGCATCAATTGAGAACTAGAATAATTCAAGAGAGTAACACAATATTTAACCAAATAAACCCAAACTTCCAAACTTGAAAAAATGCTCTAAACACAAGAAACAAACAAACCATTAAAATTTACCAAGACATCAAAGCTAGACATCAAAACAGTTTCATGTACTTGAATGGGCCATTTCTTGTCTAGCGGAAGTCTTGTTAAATTAGTTATTTATCCTTCAATACTAGGAAGCTATCTATGTGAAGAGATAGGTCATAGCTTCATCAAATTCTAGCTTCATTTCCTGTCACATACAAGAAAGAAACAATGTAATAATTAAATATCAAAACATCAATATTTAAATAACTTACATCAAGGAAATGTAACTTCAATGTTACAATGAAAAATACAAAATATAGAACCTATTTTACCTTAAATGCAACCTCAATCTAGCAAATGGAAGATATAGTGTTCATCTGCGATATCGATCATAATTCCTTGTTGGCACACTAAAAGCCTTCCACTGGTGGTGGACTAAACTTTTGAAACTCACGATTTTCCCCAAGACCATAATACACACATGGTTTGGAATCAAGGGCGTAATCCCAACCTGTACATGCTTAGAAGAAGAGGATGGACAAGTCCCAACAAATGCAGTCTTTGGGGAACATGAGGAAACCATGAATCACCTTCTTGTTCATTGTCATCTTACGAAGGAGATATGGGCTATCACTTGTCAACTATGTAAATCACAATAGCAATGGATTGGAGATAACATGAAGGAGACATTAAATGAATGGATTACAATTGCAGCGAAAGAGGACAAAAGTTTGGCTCTGGAGGTTATATGGTTCATTTGGCTAGCTCAAAATTGGAGTATATTCCAAAATAAACCTCCAATTTTCTACAAGTTGAAGGAAAGCATAAACTTATTAAGACAAGGCTTCCTCGCACTATCATACCTCTAGAATATCATTCCAACATTCATAGAGGATATTTTGATGGAGGCTCTCAAGGGAACATGGCACTCGGTGATGTTGGAGGATGGCTATTAATGTCATTGAGTGAGACACTTTCTTTCAAATTTGGACTTGGAAGAGCCACCAACAATCATTGCAATGGGCACACTTCTTGAAATTGCTTGGGAGATCACATTAGAGATGTGGAAGTCTATGGGGACTCATAGGTGGTTCTAGGTTGGATTTCGAGTGACTCCATGTTTATTTATATTTTCCATCAAGCAAGAGTAAGAATTGCATGTGATACTATTTTGAAATTCCATTATATATCTCTTACTCATATATACATGGAGCTTAACAATGATGTAGATCGGCTAGCAAATCATGTTGTCACAGTTGCACCAGGTAAATTACAGATCAAGCACACATTGCTCTCTCCCTTCCATGTCCCAAGGTCCTATTTTGACTCTATGAATGGAGGTGAATTTTTTTATTTAAGTGGCCCCTCCCAAATACTACATGTATTAGCTTGGTCTCTTCTTGACTATTTTGGCATAGGATGAGTTGTTCTTGTTTTTACTAAACAAACATTATTTTGAGAAAAAAAATGTGGATGAAATACTTCATGTAATGGACAAATACCATGAACTAGACATTGAAGAATATGGGACCAATGAAAGATCATTATTTTACATTCATTGTAAAGGATAAGCAATCGTGTATAAGTATTCCTTTTATAAATAATATGATTAAAGTTTATTTCTTTTGAAAAAAAATGAATGAGCTAAGATAATATGCAAATGCATGTATGAGTGTAATAATAAAATGCAAGGAACCTTCATCGAGGATCATCGAGATTCATGGAAACGATGCTTATAACCAGAGTTGAGCACACACACACACACACACACACACTATTCACAAATTCATAACCATGACAGAAAATAAAGAAGCAAATTCTAAAATTTATTAACAGATATAAGACACTTTTCTTTCCACAAAGGACAAGTTAAGAAATTGATTGTGTGCAAGTAATTTTCACCCAACCTTAGGTATCCAGGATAGATGCCACCCCCACATTGGGCTATGATTCTACTAGGTCAAAGGAACCAAGCTATAGAGACAACACACTCAACCCAAGCTAATTGTTCTTGATCTCAGTGAATCTGCTCACTACAAGCAACTCACCCAGTCATCGATTGATCATGGCATTCACATCCATTTCCCTACACAACACAAGGGAAAGGATACCCTTCTTTGGTCTGTTCAGCAATGCCTCAAGGATCTTCTTCCCTTCCACTGCTCTTCAATGTAGGCAATGAGAAACCATGACAATAAAACTTCAAGTCTCAAGCAACCAATGAGAAGCAATTTCATGGAGACTCTCTTAAACAACGCAGCCTCTATGCTCTTTTATAGCCATTTAGTGCTCATCCCAGACCTTCAAATTGTTGATTTTTCATAAGAGATGATATCGTATGTGAATGAATATGTTATTACAATGATGAGTGTTCTATATATAAATAACATATGGTAACCATGGTGACCATCCATGAAGAGATGTGACCCTTGGGTAATAAATGTATTTATACTTTATATTATATTATACATATAATATAAATATACTTTATATTTATGCTTTATGTTTTATGCTTTATACTTTATTATATATATATTTATACTTTATATCATAAATATATTATTACAATAATAATATTGCTTAATAATTAATAATCTCATTATCAATTATCAATCTAGTAGAATGTCTTTCTGATGCTGCCCAAACATCAACACTCCCTCTCAGCAAGGGAGACATTCTACATTGTGCCAAGATTATCTCTGAAGATTGCCTGTGGGTAGCTCTCAAATAGCTTCAACATGTCACCGTGACATACATTTCCTCACAATGCATATGTACTCCAACATGTGCACCCTTGTGACTTCATAGCCAATGCATCCAAGGCCTGTGGGTAGTTCTCAAATAACTACATGTCCCCAAGACATCCACTACCTTACAATGCATGTGTACCTCATCACATGCACCCTTGTGACTTCACAGCATGCATCCATGGCCAGTGGGTAGCTCTCCAATCGCTACAACATGTCATTATGAGACTATCCATTTTCCCACATAAAACTTGGATATCTTATGCATGACATCCAATACCCTGCAATAACATATGTACCTCGCCTCTTCAACATGCATCTAGGGCTAGTGGGTATCTCTCCAATGGCTACAACATGTCATCATGACATCCACTACCCTGTGATAACATCTGAAGCCATCACTCCCTCTAAAGAGGGACTATACCGATATTGTCCCTGAAGTACTCGAACTTCATCCTTGACAATGGATTTGTCAGCACATCCACAACCTTCTCATTGGTAGCTACATATAGGAGCCTCACTGCTCCCTTTTGCACCATATTGGAGCCTCATTGATCCCTTTTGTACCAAGTGTCTAGCAACCAAGTGTCACTTCCATGAGACACAGACTCAAAGTTTGATGCCACACGAGCTCACATCCATTGATTGTTGAACATGTGAATCTATACATCCTCGGATATCCATAGTGCAACATGAATTCACCCCATGCAACCAAGGTTTGTGGGTAGCTCTCAATAGTTACAACATGTCCCTAGGACATCCACTCCCTGCGATGCATCGGTACTTGATCATGTGCACTCATGTCTCAGTGCCATCCCTCGGATATCCATAGTACAACATGACTTCACCCCATGCAACCAAGGTTTGTGGGTAGCTCTCAATAACTACAACATGTCCCCATGACATTCACTTCTTGTGATGCATCAATACCCGATCATGTGTACTCTTGTCTTAGTGCCAGCCTTTTTTCATGTTGGATGAGAACACTCAATGCTATCCCTTTTTCATGTTGGATGAGTTCCACATGTCTCAGTGCGAACATGACTTCACCCCATGCAACCAAGGTCTATGGGTAGCTCTCAATAGCTACAACGTGTCCCTAGGACATCCACTCCCTACGATGCATCAGTACCTGATCATGTGCACTCATGTCTCAGTGCTAACCCTTTTTCATGCTGGATGAGAACACTCCCTTTGAAAAGAGACCATGCCAAGCTTGTCCCTGAAGTACTCAAACTTCATCGTTGACAACGGCTTGGTAAACACGTCCACAACTTGATCATATGTAGTCATGAAACTGGAGCCTCACTGCTCCCTTCTACACTATATCCCTGATACAGTAATATCTGATCTCGATATGCTTCGACTTGTCATAGACCATAGGGTTCTCTGACAACTTCATGCAACTCTGGTTCTCACACCAAATGTAGGTCGCCTCCAGTCTGAGACCAAATAACCGAAACAAAAGTTCTCGAAGCCACATTGCTATTGCACATGTTTCCAAATACTTATCTTTAGTCGTACTGAGCGCCACACATGACTGCTTCCTACCTCCGATGGAGCCTCCTACTCCTTACTGTAGTACCCAGATCCCTCTGGAACTGACTGTCTGACTCCCTCTCGAGCAATGAATATCAACTGAATCTTCAACCTGCTGACTTCATCACTTGTCCTCCATAACAAATCTTGTCATCCTCTTCTTGTAGGTCTTACCTACAAGTCAAATTCAGTCCAATAGTCATCAATTTCTGAAGCCACACTGCTTTGCGCCTTGCTGCACATGCTTCCACATACTCTGCCTCAGTCGTACTGAGTGCTACACACAACTGCTTCTTGCTACTGCATGAAACCATACTGGAGCCTACACTGAAGCAATATGTCAAAGTACTCTTCCGATCAGGAATACTACCAACCCAATCTGAATCTAAATATCCATATAACCCGAACTCATGGTCTGTCACATACCATCTGCCTGTATAAAGTAACATCCATGGTCTCTGAAGTCATGTCCTGTAGCAACTTCAGATTTGGTTCCAAAGGTGTAGCCATTTCCTTGCCTCTTCACCTTACATAGTAAGTCCAAAAATTTAACCTTTAGTACAGTTGTACTTTTCTGCATGCTTCCTTCACCATCGAATCGATCTTGTCCTCCATGTAGTCACCAATGAAAATAGAATCAACATTGCATTTCCACATGAGACACCTATCCCATGCTTTGTTTTTCTACAACACTTATCTCTCTTATTTTTCCAGGCCCTCTTGTGAGGGAGTTAAGCCCGGTCCTGCTCTGATACCATGTTGATTTTTCATAAAAGATGATATTATATGTGAATGAATATGTTATTACAATGATGTGTTCTGTATATAAGAACATATGGTGACCATGAAGAGATGCGTCCCTTGGGTAATAAATATATTTATACTTTATATTATATTATACATATAATATAAATATACTTTATATTTATGCTTTATGTTTTATATTTTATTATATATATATTTATGCTTTATGATTTATGTTTTATATATATATATATATATATATATATATATATATATATATATATATTATTACAATAATAATATTACGATTAATAATATTGCTTAATAATTAATAATCTCATTATTAATTATCAATTAGTAGAATGTCTTTTCGATGCTGCCCAAACATCAACACGAATCCCCTCTTCACAGCACCGATTTCCAGGCATGATCATATTTGTATCATCAGTGAAACAAGAAGAACACAGCATGCATAACTTGGGTAGTGGTTGCACCTCCAAGAATAGATGGCCGTGAGAATGGCAAGTCACAATGAGAATTGAGGAGGAACAAATTCCCATGAAGATGGAGGACTCTTGCGTTTACTCAAGCTGATTGTACATGACCATGTCGGGTCGACTTGCTCACCAACCTCTACACATTGACATTTATATTGGTTTTCTCTATTTCAAGGGGTGGTGGATGAGTTTAAGTCGACTTGCTCACAAACCTCTACACAGGCATTTATATTGGTTTTTTCTATTTCAAGGGGTGGTGGATGAGTTTCAATAAAGACAACATAGAAAAGGGCAGAAGCTCCTACACTGACGACACTTGGCAATAGAGGATTTATTTCCCATGGACCCCCTTTTCCTCTTCCCCTCTTGTAGACTCATAACCCCTCTCATGCTCTTCGCAACCATCTTGGAACATTGTATTATAT
>ML798353.1:136898-152889 GCA_009831015.1 Picea engelmannii | reverse complement strand
GGTGTTTCATTAGTGCATCTTCTTCCTTGTTATGACTTTGCTCTTTTGCCATTAGAAATATGTTTTGAAACATGAAATTTTCAATTGGAGATTTTATATTTGTTAAGTCTTGAAATTCTTATGAATCATTATGACAACATTATTTACAATCAATTCTTGGAGTTGCTGGAAAATGAGTTGCTTAAGGCTTATCTGACCTAATTTTGCTATATTGATGTAAATCCTCCTATTGACCTGTATTTTCCTGATAAATGATGTTCATGTCCAAACCCTGACTATTTTGAATGCTGCAACATTACAAGCCCAGACCTAATGTGAGAACGTAGTTTTGTTAGGTATCAAATCTATCAAAACGAACTATTTTCACATTTTCAAATTCAAATAGTTTCTTTTCACATATTTGCTGCAGATACAAAAGAATTTACCAAAATTAAGGGATGTAACCAAAAGGTGGAAAAAGCCTAAGCTACATTGTCATTCAGAACACAGTCAAGATTTCAAGACGTGGTTGGGTATTGATATTGGATTCTGTCTATCCTACTCAAGTAATGCATGCATGTTTTCTGTTTTGATTGATATCCAGGAGTTTTCATTCTATAGCTTATGTACCTTAGCTTATGTATCTTAACAATCATTGTGAAGTTAATGAAGCAAAGGTTAGTGTTAATATTTGTATGATGATATAAACTGTAATAAGAGTTGGAAACATCGATTCTCAATAGCCCTTTGGAAAGGATTTTGCAACTAAAATCCTGAAGTGAGTATTGCATTTCCATGATATAACTACATATCTTCTAAGTCTCGTTTTCATGATATAGTTGTTTCAGGGGAAAGAATAGAAATGATGCAGGAGCATCGTTGGCAAGCGCACGGAGCAGGCACTCAACGCATGGGAATCTTTCCGGAATCTCAACGCTGGCAGCCTCAGCGAATATTCTGAAGCACGTCTGAACCCAGCGATTAGCACACCTGAACTCAGCGCTGGAAAAATATTTGAAGCTTGCTTGAACGATTGCGAGCAAAGTGGGAGTTTCCACTCCTGCTCTGGAATGCGACTGGTCTAAGATAGTCGTTAGGTTAGGTTTTGGAGTAGCCAAGTAGTCGGGGGGAAACCCTAAGAACCCTCTGAGATAAATAGAGGTTATGTACGCCCAAATGAGGCTAGATGCAAGTTAGTAGGAGATTTCTGAGTTTTCAGTTTTTGTTTTGATATAGTTGTAGCCATTTTCGCTTTTGAATATAACAAAGGAAAATTGACCCAATGCATGGTGTGGACATTGCTTGCAATTCTCTATAATTGTGTTTTCATGAATGACTGAATGAATTTCGTTATGAGTAGAAGGAACTGTGAATGTTAGGATAAGTTTCAATTGTCTCTCTTCTGTCGAGTGGTGCAAGGTGTGCACACAGAACGCAAGGAGTGTGTTGTCGGGATCTGTTTTGATTCCGAAGCTCAGAAGAGATAACACGAAACTTCCCTTTGCAAGGAGTGCAAAGAGACTAGTGCAAGGCATGCACAGTCGTCCACAAGAATTCAAACCTTGCATAAAAATCTGGTGCAAGGAGTGCACAGATCCGAGGTTTGACTAAGTGTCGAAGGGACTTTTTAAGAAGTCGAGGAACCAACAAAAGGAGAACGCCATGAGGGCGAGAGGAACTTCTCTTCGAGAAATCCTTCGGATCTGAGTTATTGAAATACCTAGAACGCAAGGAGTGTGCGAGAAGTTGAAGTCTTCACAAGACCAATCTCAGGAGGAATAACACTTTTCATAAGTGTTAACGAGATCCAAGAGTCAAACTCGTCGGAGGAGCAAAGGTTCCAAACCTTTGAACACTTAGAAAGTCTTCTAAGTCAAAGAAATCCGAAGCTCAAGACGAGGAGCGACGTCGGCCGTTGGATCATAGCGTAGGGACCCACAGCCGTCTGATTGAAGATAAGGTACGCGAGCTTTAACACTTCATATACACAGGGGAGAGAACCCACCAAGATTTGAGACTTGAAACTTCCGAAGTCTGGAGTTTCGAGTTTCCGAAGTGAAATCTCCATCGTCCGATCATTTGAAGCAGGCTGAGCCGTCAGATCGTCCGAGGTGAACGTCCGACGTTGGATTGCCAAGGAGAATCTGAGTCGTTGGATATCGTAAGCCCAGGAGGAATCAAGTTTGAAACTTGAGATTCCCGAAGCGCGTAGTGTTGGAGAGCCGAGAGTCGTCGATCTGTCAGAGGACACTTGTCAGCAGATCGCGAGCTCCGAGAAATTTGTCGTGGGATTCTTCAGTTTGAGAACTGAGGTCGCCAAACGTCGAAGACCCGAAGTGAATCTGAGCCATCGGATCTGGAGGAGACGTGGCAAGGATCTGTGAGCTCCGGGTAAAGTCCCAAAGCGATCTTTAGCCGTCAGATTCAGGGTATACGTGGCCTGAATCCGTGTACTCCGGGTATAGACCCGAAGTAGTCCTCATCCATTGATCTAGGGAGGGACACGTGTCAGTCAATCACATCCTTCGGATAAAAGCGTTGGGGAAAGGGTGAAGTTTGAGATTTGAAATCTCCGAAGTCCAGAACCCGGAGGAGATCTCGACCATTGATCGAGGGGAGGGTCTCAGGACCGTTGATCTGAATTGAAACATCAAACACCCAAGGTAGAAGCTGGACCGTTGATTGTGAGGACAGGTGTCTTCAAATCACCCGCTCCGGAAGATTGAAGTACGGAAGGAGGTGAGGTTTGAGATTTCAAAACCCCGAAGTCCGGAGAACCACAGAGATCATAGCCGTTGATTCAAGGGGATAGGTGTAAGCAGATATTCCTCTCCAGAAGATTGCCCTGTAAAGGAAAACAAGGTTTGAAACTTGAGAATTCCAGAGCCCGAAATTCCGATTCGACCACAGTCGTCGATTTGGGAGGAGTAAGTCCGAACCATTGACTCCGAGGAATAGATCTCAGTTGTCCGTTTGAAAGCACCATCAATATCATGAGATCGACGGTCATCTCGCATTGCGGGGATAGGAGTTGCGTGGACTTTAAAAAGTCAAGGGCGGACCGCAATCCCTACCATGGTTTCACTGGGAAGATGTGTGGAGGCCCAAGGGACATTGCAGGCCCTAAAGTTGTTTGACTCCAAACCACTTGTGGCCACGCCCATTATCACGTGGTCATCGCCAAAGGTCACATTGGAGGAGGGGCCGAGAGAAAAGGTGTTAACACCCAATACTCTGAGATTTTCGCAGAGCGCGAAAGGGAAGGTCGCAGGTGCTGAGAAGCTTGCGCAAGGAGTCGAGAGGACCTGTGTTTAACACAGAACGAGACCAATGGAGTTTTAGAGAGTCAACTGACTCCAGAATCGAAGATCCTGACCGAGAGGTCATGCAACCCTTAGGAGAGAAGGGGGTCTGCACCAAGAAACCTTCTGGTGAGTTAACTTCTTTCAACAACACTAAGTGATTAGAGTCTTGAGTGCGCAGATTTCTGGCAAATGGAAAATCTGATTCATTGCCCTTCCATAGTTGAGTTAGAACTTAATGTGTTAGCATGTATTATACTGTAGTGACTGTGAGGAGGCTATAACAATATCTATTGTGGACGCACTTCAAAAGTTGTTGCTACAGATAATAGGATCCTTTGCATGTTTCCTCTTCTCAAAGTAGACTTCCAGATTTAGATTGGAATTGAAACAACCCTTTCTAATTGAATTGATTTATTTATCCTTTTAGCTATCTAAATTACCATTGGTGTCTGGTTATGATGAAATTATTGTTTATAACTTAGTGTGCCATATGGGATATAGAAGCAGGCTTTGGAATGATATTTTGTATTCTGAATAAGTTCTTGTGTTTATTGGCTTGAAACAGGTTTTGGAATATTTACGAGTAGTTAGACTTGGAAGTGTTATTGGTCCACAACAACATTTTTGCGAGATATGCAGTCATACATGTGGAAGGCTGCAAGTATTAACTAACTTCTGATTAATTCAAAACTACAAAGCATAGTTTCAAAACCCAAAGTTAGTTTCTATGTATATACTATATTGTGTGCGAGATATGCAGTCACACATGTGGAAGGATGTAAGTATTGACTAACTTTTGATTAATTCATGACTGTAAAGCATACTTCAAAATCTAGAGTCAGTTATTCTAATGTCATTTTTTTGGAACTTGGTTCCTTTAGGTTGAATTGATGAGGCACCAAAAGTCTAATACTGATAGAAATACCAAGGAGAATACGCTGCCTGTAGCTTGTGACTCTGTGTTGGTATCAGGTGATCTTGCTCTTGAATCAACTGTGGATGCTCTATCTACAGGGACAAACACTTATGGGCACGGGTGTAATGTCCCTTTCCGAGTAGGATCTCCAGAGAGGAGGGCTAAGTAGTCTAAACAACCCCGTTAGACTATAGCTAGGGCCAAACAAGGGTAAACAGGGTTACTAGAGGTCACTTCAGTCGAGGGTGTTATAATTCGAAAGTGATATTGAGCTAAAAGTGACTAAAAGCGCTTTTTAGCCAAAGTGAGATAAAAATAGAACAGATGAGCTAAAATAGAGTCAACAACAAATTAGGGTTTCGAGCAACTATAAGAGAAGGTAAATCGACCTAATTCATCATTATGAATAATTTGACTTGTCATTGAGGAGAGAGGCGCATCTCAGGAGAGAGAGCTTTGTGGATTCTAGGAGGAATACACCCAGTGGTTGATTTCGGTGTTGAGAGACAAACCCTAGTCATCGGGGAGATCACACAACAAATCTTCCATCGATCTTATCAATAGTTACACAGGTTGCAGCAACAAGGGCGCACTTATTCAGGGTGCGGGCGCAACTTCTGAGGAGGTTTAGTGAGTCGACTTGTCCCAGCCGGGGAGAATCCAAGCATTCCCTTCCGACCCAGTTGAGAGGAGGGGAGGCGCACCTATTGTCTGGTTTCCTGTCAAATTATGATGGAGAAATTATCTTGGGCACATTACTCAGCCATTGAGGGTGCGACAATTTGGGAGAATACATTTGGGATTCCCAAGAGATCATCAGACCAGATCCAGGGAAATCCTTCTGACCCATTTCAGAGGAGCCTAGGGCGCTCAGTTTGAGACCCTTATCAGCCGATTTTGACGGAGGAATCACTAGGGCGTAGTTTCCAACAACAGTTGGGGTGGATTTCCCCGGGGGGGTCCATCCGAGATCCGTACAGATCGTCAGAGGGTCGATCTTTAGTTGGTCAACTACCGAGAGTCTGCATGAGGTCAGGGCGCACTGTTTGAGACAGTTTCCAGGCGGATCTGAGGATTTTAGCCACCAAGGCGAACTTTCCAGACTTGCAGCAGTTGCCGTATTAGTTGCTGTAGCGCACAGCAGATCCTATAGCTCATCCATTGATCCAACAACTTTCTTCTATTCCGGGTATCATTGTTTTAGTTTGCTTATTGTATTCTGGCTAAGATCCTTTTGTCTTTGATCTAGCCGAGATATTTATTTTTATTCAACCACATACGACATTGTAAACCGCAAAAATATCATAATGTATGGTTTGCAAACTTTTGTCTCATTTACTATTTGTATGCTCATTTATATGTTGTAAACAATTAATTATCTACACACATGCGAAAAACACCAAGCATGTAGAAACCCGCAGCTCAAACGCATCCAAAAAACCCTAGAGTATCAAGTCAGACACCAGACATATCAGATTAGCAACATTTCCTAGACTAGCCGGATCTGGGATATTACTGTGGTATTAGAGCTTTAGTCCTTCTAGCTTGTGACTAAAGACGATGAGTTCAGCAGGTGACCCAAAGGGATGTGAGAATGTAGGTGACGTATAGGTCACTTAAAACAGATGCAGGGAGAGGAGACCTAGACCATATTTTCCCCCTTTTTCTCCCAATTCAGAAGAAGAGGAAGAGACACACATGGAAGTAGAGAGAAGGGTAGAGCATGAGGCAGAGAGGATGATGGGAGACAAATACGAGAGACGAGAGGGCAGTGGCAAGGCCCCCATGGAACCAAAGGAAGCCTTCATGTAGGTACTCAACAATATGGTAGTCAGTCAGCAGGCCATGACTCAGGCTTTGGCACAAATGGCTGATAGATTGGCTATAGTGGGCACCCAGGGAACACAAGCCCCACATGCAACGCAGGGGAACTTAGGGGCAGGCAGTAGACCCCAGTCACCTACTCGCACATACACCTCTTCGAGTAGGATTCCCAGGCCGTTGTTCCCTAGTTTCCAAAGGGCACCCCCAACAACAACACAACAACCAATAGCACAGAGGTCGCCCACTCAAGCAGAGGAGATTCCAAAGTACAGGAGGGAGTATGCAACATTGGGCCGTGACTTCCATCATGACATGATCCTGGTCGAGTACTGTGGACTAAGACTCAAGAACCGTCCTAGAGAGCCTCAAAGAGGAGGACAACAACAACAACAGGGGCATAACCTGGATTTCATCCAGAAAGTTGGTAAACTCACCATACCTTCTTTTGACGGATCGTCCAAATGCACTACCAGAGCCTGTGTACAAAATCTAGACACATACTACAAGCTCAACCAGATGACTGAGACAAAGGCCATCAGTTTCGCTACCCTATGCTTGGAGGGTGAGGCACACGAGTGGTGGCATCATGGACTGGTGACATTGGGTCACAGTCGCATCACTTCCTACAGGGAGTTCACAGAGAGACTCATGGACAGGTTTGATAGGAGGGATCCAGAGATCCATTTTAGGTATCTAGCTCAATTAAGACAAACTGGCACAACAGAGGCTTCATCACAGAGTTTTAGCGGGTAGCAGCGGCAATGACAGATATCTCAGAGCCTAGGTTGATTATGTTGTTTACACTGTACAGAGGGGCTCACAAAACCCTTGAGAGGATGGGTGAAGGCATATAGGCCTCACACCTTGCAGGATGCCATTTTACGCACACGAGATCTAGTAGACTCAACGCCGAAGACTAAAACTTTTTCCAAACCTGTTGTGCCACAAGAGGACCAGGATAGGAAACCAATCCAGAGAGAGTGGAAGGGTAAGGAGAATTTGGATGATGCTACGAGGCATGATCTTATGAGAAGGAAGCTATGCTTCACCTGCAAAGGTCCATGGGTCCCCGACCATAGGTGCATGGGCAAGGGACAAATACTAGAGACCCACAACCAGGCAACATGTTTTACTGTTAAGAATCTGGAAGGTCAATAGTTTGAATTTTTTTACTTTCAAAAACAGAGTTCAATATAGGTTTTAAAAAGGAAAAATTAATAGGTACGGAGTTTCCTGAAGAAGAAAGAAATAGGTGCTGATCTTGGAAGCTTGTACAGAAAAATGTTATAACAAACATAGAGAAAGTAAAAGGGGTATGTACTTTGCCCAACCTGTCATTGTAAAATTTTAAAATTTTCTCACTATGGTGTACCTTACCCACATGGAATGAGGCCAGGGAAACTCCTGAGCAATTTGCCAAACTAGATGCCCCTCAGACCTGGCACCATAGCTGAAGCAATTCTACTCGTTGTAGTGCAAACTCTTGTGTCAGGCTTATTAAAAGTTAAAACACTATATGTAATGAATCCTGAAAATCAATTTACACCTCTTATACTTATGCCCCTCGAACCATATTGATATGCTCAATGCCTTAATAACTTAATCACTGATAGCTTGAGATTACATGATTGATGGAACCAGTTGCTACTTTCATTGTCTAAGTAGTAGCTAGAGAGAGAGATTGGGTTTAAGACTATGGAAATACAATACCTTTGTCTTGGTGAAGTTGCTTAACCCTGTGCTCATGTTCAAATTCTTATGCAGAATCAAGATATTTTGGACCAGAATAATTTCATGTGTCACAAGTTAGCACAAGTATCTAAAAGTCATATATATTGTTTAGCATGAAAGTTTTCGGGTGCTAATAATTTCAACAGTAACCCTTCTAGTTTTTTGTCACCTGGACCAAGTTTGAAAACTGCAAGATCTCCTCTGACTACACAGGGATCTCTCTCATTTTCTCGACTCCCTACACAGGTAGTGGAAACCCATTGCCCTAGGAGCTCCACCAAGTGGTTAAGCTCTAGGCGTATTTTGTTGGCCTGCAAACCGATTTATAGAAGTCAAGGATGTGATAGATCTTTTTGAAAATAGAAATTAAAATTTAGCTAAGGAGATTTACCCTTAATAATGACATTGTTAAATGTAATACAAAATTTCAACCCTTAGAAGCTGCCATGGAGAATGTAAGTAACAGACCTGGGCTTAGTGCCTTTAAATATAGCTACAAAAAATTCAGTTGTTCATACAGGAGGGGCTTTGCAAAGGTAGAGACCCACAACCAGGCAACATGTTTTACGGTTAAGAATCTGGAAGGTCAATAGTTTGAATTTTTTTACTTTCAAAAACAGAGTTCAATATAGGTTTTAAAAAGGAAAAATTAATAGGTACGGAGTTTCCTGAGGAAGAAAGAAATAGGTGCTGATCTTGGAAGCTTGTACAGAAAAATGTTATAACAAACATAGAGAAAGTAAAAGGGGTATGAAATAAATGTTTCAGATTTTGTTTAGCAAGAGGGAAACTTTAGATATTCGAGAGGATCAAAGGTTATGAAATTTTCCACCGTTGGTATTTATCTTTTGCCTGGCACCATTGATTAGTGTAATTAGAACACTTAAGGTAATCACTTGGATAATATAAAGTGTGGTTGAGAAGAGGAGAAGAAACCTGGATACCTAGATTCTCATGACAGCCATCTTATTTTAACTGCATCCCCAACGTCATTGACCAAGAATAGAACTCAGGACAAAAAATTTGAACTGTTAATAGAAACAGTCTAGGGTAAGAGCAAATGGGATTCTCATAACCACAAGACATGAGGTTTTCAGAATTAACTCATCTTGACATTCATTTTTTCATATAGGTAGATTTTAAAGCATACATGACACACCTAAGATTGTGATATAATAATTTAGAGCCCATAACAATTGATTAGCTGATTAGCTTGGCATTCAACAGTTGATTAGCTGATTAGATTGGCATTCATTTTAAAGCATACATGTGATGCCTAGGATTGCGATATACAAGGCTTTTAGAATTCATCAAGTTGATTAGCTCAAGCTGTTAAAGTTTTTCTCAGTGCAAACTTTTATCATCCCATTTCATCACAACTCCAGTTCGAAGAGACGAGATTAAAATTATAATGGGACTAGAACTTCTTGACGATAAACCAATTTGAATGGGGTATGACCAATCAACTTCTTATATGCAGTTCGATGTGTGTATAAGATTACCAGTTTGATCATCCCAGTCATATTGTTTGACATTACAGTGTTTGTTAACTTTGATGCCAATATCTCGTCGAATGCTTCACTTGATATATTACCATCCAAATGAGAAGCTGAACTTCTATTATGTTGAATTATAAATTCAGAAGCATGATCTTAGCTGTCTCATCGACAAACCATTACCCCTGATTGCTTTCATCAATAAAGGGTATCCAAATCTAATAAAAACATTTTCATACATAAATCATGTATGATGTAGCTGTATGAGTAGGTACAATCCTGCATAGATTTAGCCTCTGCTGGTTTAGTAAAAAATTTAGCTGCAATAATGATATATCTTGTTTTGTTTCTCTTTACTTTCCTATGGAATGGACCAACAAAATCAATTGCTCCCTTGTCAAAAGAGAGTTGAGGAAAACATGATTGAAAGGCATCTCATCTTGCAATGTAAGCCTTTCAATTCTCTGATATGTATCTTTGATTAATGTGTGTCATATTATTCTTGAAGAAAGTTTCTTGCTGTCATGTCACCCTTACAGTGTCCACCAGCTATCCCTTGGTGAACTTCCTACAAATTTTCTTCTCCTCTGTTTTTCACTATTGCAGGGACCCAAAAAGAAAGCAAGGGTACAGAACCTTAGAGGCCAAGTAATTTGTGCAGAGGTTGTAGAAAGAGCATTGCAAAGGCCTAGTAAGATGTGAAAAAGTAATCCAAGAGTGTAGTGCCGTAACAACAAAATAAGAAGAACAAATGTTACAAAAAGAGCTTCCCAAAGGTGAAGTATGTTGCTTAGAGGTTGTGGAAAGAGCACCATAATGGCCCAATGATTTAGGCAAAGGTTGCAAAAACATCACTGTAAAGGCCCAATGAGTTATGGAGAAGAAAACCAAGAGAAAAGCATTCTAGAGGCCCAGTAAGTTCTGTAAAGGTTGTTGAAAGAGCACTGTACAGGCTCCATGAGTTGCATAGAGGTTGCAGAAAAGCACCATAAATGCCTAGTAAGTTGTGGAAAAGCAAGTCGAGAGTGAAACACTATAGTGGCAAAGTAAGTTCTGCATTACTGAAATGGAATCATAGAGGCCAGGTAAAATTGTGGAATAGCATGCACTATATTGATTGAGTAAGTTCCAAAAAAGAAAAGACCCATATAAGTTGTGGAATGCATGTAAAAGAAAAGTTGTGGAGGTACATGGCAAATGTTGTAGAGTTAAAGTTGTGATGGGGTGGGCACACATAAGAATCCTTGTAGGTCAAAAGATGCGTTGTAGAAAGGAAGATAAACTAGGTTTCTACATATCCCCTGTAAGACCCTCGCCTAGAGTGGTGTTGGGCACCTCCACCATGTTGAAGTTTGAGTAGCTTCGGAAGATATTATTATTATACTCATATTGTATTTGACCAAGACAAAATCCTAAAGATTAATGTTATATTATATTTGTTAAGTCGGCCCTACTGTGCCTTGATAAGTCAAATGTAAATTAGAAGGGTAAAGTGGACAGGTCGGCCCTGACCTAATTCTAGGCAGTCCAACTTGTATTTATAAGAGGCCTAGCACCTCATTTGGAGAACACACAACAAGCTCTCTCACACATTGCACAAATCTTGGAGAGTGATGCAGCTACATAGGAGGAGTGACGCAGCTACAAAAGAAAGGTGTTCCAGTAAAGGGTTTTGGTTATTTGGTAAAGGACTATCTTGGTCTAGTGGTGCGCTACTCTGTATTGGTTAGGGTTTTTTGGTGGATCTTTTGGTTTGGTGAGATCTCTCTTGAAAGTTGAGAGAGACATTGTACTTGTTGAAGAATCTATATTGAAGAAGCTTTGTTGGGTTTTCTCCCCCACGAGGATTTCCCAGGATATATCTTGTGTATACTGTGGAAGTCCTTCTTTCAATGATCCTTATGCATGTAGTTATTGTTTTAATAAAGTTAAAGAATACTATACACACTTAACTGCTTAAGAAGAATCTTAACATGGTTTCAGAGTGGGCCTAAAAGAAGCCATTTGCAGAGTTTAGAAGAGCTCGCTAGGGAATCTAAGACTATAGGGATATTCTCCCAAACCTAGCGCATCTTTCCTTGGGATTAGATTCTCAGTTTGACAAAGTTTGTAAACTGCAACTGGTGGTGCAACTCCACAAAACCCTAGGAGGGGATTTTACCCACTTTTTGAAGGACGTTGGTCAAAGTAAGACCACTAAGGAACTCGCCTTAGGAGGGCTCACCTTTCCCTTGGAGCAAAATTCTAAAATTCACATTTTTTGAAAATTAGGTTTTCCTCATAAACCCTACTCTGAGATGTTTTGGCAACTGTAGAATTGAAGTTGGAACTGGTCACCTTGGCATATCACTCTTTGGTAAGTAAAAAACCTTTCTTTGAAAAGATTTATCCTTTTATTGTATTGTTCAAGCACAGGATGGCACCCAGTACCAAGCTTGATGAGACACTTGAAGGTGATGATAACTTATGAGCATGGAAGTATAGAGTGATGCTCATTCTAGAAGAGAATGATCTAGACGATTTTGTAAAAGAAGAAGTTCCAGAACCTGATGGAGATGAGGCCAAAGCAAAGTACAAAAAGAACCTAGTGAAGGAAAAGAAAATCGTTGTTGATTCTATCAAGGATCATTTGATCCCGCATGTCTCATCATTAACAACTCCCAAGCAAATGTTTGATGCCTTATCCCAATTGTATGAAGGCAAGAATATCAACCGGAAGATGACCTTGAGAACACAACTCAAGAATGTGAAGATGCAAAGTTCAGAAACTATCCAATCATACTTCACAAGAGTGTCTCAAATCAAAGAACAACTAGAAGCCATTGGAGACACAATCGAAGAAGCCAAGTTGGTGATGACTACCTTGAATGGTCTCCCCGGATCTTGGGAATCATTCATTCAGGGCATATGTTCAAGAAGAAGGCTAACAAGGTTTAGCAGATTGTGGGAGGATTGTACTCAGGGAGAAGCTAGATTGGTAGCAAGAGAAGAGAAACTAGGCAATGAAGAAAATCAAGCCCTAGCAGCACATACCTGAAAAGGAAAGAGCAAGAAGGAAGTTCACTCACATAAGAAACCTCATGGATTACAAAAAGACTCATAAGTTCAAGAAGGATTTCTCAAGTTACAGATGCTTCATTTGTCAGAAGAAGGGACACATTGCCATAAATTGTCCCAACTCCAAAGGTCAGGTCAAAAAAGGAAAGCATAAAAGACATCATGCTCATGCCGCAGAAGATGATGAACATGATCATGAGAAAACCAAATAAGAAGACTCAAGTGAAGAATATGTTTTGATCTTAGCTCTTACAAGTACAGTCACTCATGGAAGTGATACAGGGCTTATTGATAGTGGTGCTTCTAAGTGCATGACTGGTTATAAGGAATCTCTCTCAGATCTAGTTCAGAAAGATTCACCTCATAAGATGAAGCAAGGTGATGACTATCAATATCCCATTAAAGGAGTAGAAAAAGCATCCTACAAATTAGACTTCGAAAAACCTATGAAGATGGAGGATGTGTTATATGTACCTGGTTTGAAGAAGAATCTCCTTTCTATCTTAGCTTTAGATGAGAAAGGATTCAGAGTTTCTTTCATTGATGATGAAGTCCTCATGTGGCCTAGAGGAAAATCTATCAATGATGTTGTGGTGATTGGGGTACAAGAAGGAGGCTTATACAAGTTAAAAGGAATTTTTTTTTGGCATTAGTACATAGTACAGTTACTCCAAGTGAACTATGGCATAGGAGGCTTGATCATATACATTACAAATCCCTACCGATCGTGAGCAAGATGGTGATAGGTTTGCCAGAAATCCAAGTGGAATGTGAAGGAATATGCAAGGGATGCGCACAAAGCAAGAACATGAAGAAACCATTTCCAAGCAATGATAGCAAAGCTAAGGGAGTCTTGGACATTATGCATTCAGACGTGTGTGGACCGATGTCAACCCCTTCACTTAGCAGGCATGTATACTATGTTTCATTTATTGATGATTTCTCATGTAAAACTTGGCTTTACTTTTTGAAGGCTAAAAATGAAGGGTTTAACAAGTTCAAAGAGTTCAAGGCACTTGTTGAAAACTTGTCTGAAAAGAAGATAAGGATTTTGAGATCAGATAATGGAGGAGAATTCACTTCAGATGAATTCAAGACATTCTGTAAGGTAGTTGGGATTAAGAGGGAGCTCTCTACTCCCTACAATCCTCAACAGAATGGTGTGGCAGAAAGAAAGAACCGTACAATCATGGAAGCAGTGAAGGCCATGACTCATGATCAATATTTACCGATGCATCTGTGGGCGGAGGCAGCCAGGACCGCTATATATGTTCAGAACAGAAGTCCCCATGGAGTACTTGGGAACAAGACACCAGAAGAGATGTTTACAGATGAAAATCCAAAGGTCGGCCACCTGAGGATACTTGGTTGTCCAGTATATGTGCATGTCCACAAGGACAAGAGATCGAAGTTGGACCCTTCAAGAAAGAAGGGTATATTTGTTGGATACAGTGAGACATCGAAGGCATATAGAGTTTACATCCCTAGTCACCGTCAGATTGAGACTAGTAGAGATGTCACCTTCGATGAGGATACAACTTTCAGCAGATCAAGACAACATCATTCAAATGAGGTTCATGATGAGGAGCCTGAAGCTCCCAGAGTTATAGATACAGATGTAGGTGATGATGTTGTACTAGAAGATCATGATATGGAAGAACCATAGAGACCTACAGATTCATCCCAAGAGATGAATACCAAGAAGAGAAGACCATCTTGGGCTCGTAAAATTATTCAGGATGCAGAGAAGTATGGTGCCCCAGATGGATCTTTTAGAGAAAACAAGAGGCCACAACCTTACTCTAGTTATGTGGCATTTCTAAGTGACATTATTAATGTTGAGCCTACCAGTTATGAAGAGGCTGCAACGAAGAAAGAATGGAAGGATGCCATGGTTGAAGAGTACCAGTCCATTGTAAAGAATGATGTTTTGGATGTGGTTCCAAGACCGAAAGAGAAGACAGTTGTGTAAGTTCCAAGTGGATTTACAAGACGAAGAATTCATCAGATGAAAGTATCGAAAAGTACAAGGCAAGATTCGTGGCATGTGGTTTCTCCCAGAAAGAACGAATAGATTATGAGGAGACATTTGCTCCTGTGGCTAGATACACTTTGATTAGAGCTATACTTGCATTAGCTGCAGTAAAGAAGTGGAAGGTACACCAGATGGATGGGAAGACATCCTTTCTAAATGGTGAAATAGAAGAGGAAGTGTATGTAGAGCAGCCACAAGGTTTTGAGACACATGATAGTCAGACACATGTGTGCAGATTGAAGAAAGCCTTGTATGGGTTAAAACAAGCACCTAGAGCATGGTACGATAGAATTGACAGCTTCCTGATGAGCTTGGGATTTACCAAGAGTAAAGTAGATTCCAACCTATACTTCAAGGTTGTGGATGGTGGACCAGTGATACTATTGTTGTATGTGGATGACATGTTTCTAACAGGAGAAGAAAAGATCATCATTGATAGTAAGAGGAAGCTTGTTGCAGAGTTCGAGATGAAAGACCTGTAGAAATTAAATGACAAAATCAGCAAGTAAATAATTATGTCATACACTTAGCAACCTAGAGATAATTGTCTTAAATGAACTCTGAAATGTATAACCACACTCAGAAAATACCATAAGCAGAAATACACATTGCTAAGCAATTTTGCAGTGGAATAAACACAATGAACAACAACTATTCAACTCAGAAATTTAGGCAATGCCAGGAAAAACCCCAATGTGGGGAAACCCAATGAGAGAGATTTTATTAGCTTCAGGAAAGATATATTAGCAGCAACAATACAATTTCCAGCAAGAGAAATTCACTTATAGCACACTAAAACTGCCCCCAAATATTTTTCCTTGGAAAATGTGCCAAATCCGTACTGTTGTACGACCTACCCAGAAATTAGCAACTTGGAAAATGTGCCCACAATCTGTTGTACTACCAGATCTGTACGGCCCTTGTAATATACCTAAGGCCGAACCCAATTGTAAATGTAAATGCAAATGTACTTAAGCTGGTGAGCTGTCTTGATATCATTCTGTATGCACATTTCATGGCATAGTGCGTGCATGTATTGCGCAGTAAAATGAGGAAGTGTGCACATTCCTGGATACCGCGCATAGCAACTTGAGTGCGTGCGATATTGAGGCTAAGGAGCCTTTGTGTATATGATATGTTTATAGGCTAGTGAGCCAGTTATTATAAGCTAAGATGCTTATGTTTTGATTAGGCCGGAGAGCCTAGATGTTAAAGGCCAGTGCACCTGTTTTTGTACATGTCTCATATTTAATATAAAATACATCGTTGCGCGCAGACCGACCACGATAAAAGAGATGGGGGACTAAACTCCACTAGTTAGGGAAAGGGAGGGGCCTAAAAGTTAAGGAAAAGGGCTAAGCTAGGGAGCTTAAGCCAAAAAGGAATATTATATTAATATTTCTTAAATATAAAGTATGGATAATTATTTTATCCTAAGTTCTAAAGTTGGGGACAAGTAGGCCAAAGTAGCTCCCAACATGACAAGTGTCAAGTTGGGGACATGCATACATATTGTTGGGACTTAGTTCATTTCCTATCATCTTTTCCATCATTCTTCCCATGATTCCTTCCATCATTTAGTCATCTAGTCAATCATCCATGAGCATGCACACACCCATTGAGCTATCCTTCGTATTTTCATGACTGT
>ML798353.1:84465-122611 GCA_009831015.1 Picea engelmannii | reverse complement strand
CCTTCAGGACAAGGTATGGTCATTATGAGTTCACAGTGGTGCCATTTGGGTTGTCAAATGCACCAGTTGTTTTCATGTGCTTAATGAATGGTGTTTTCCGAGAATATTTAGACAAGTTTGTCATTGTCTTTTTGGATGACATTTTGGTATATTCCAAGTCAAAAGAAGAGCATGAGCATCATTTGAGGATGGTGTTGCAAGTATTAAGGGAGCATCGGTTGTATGCCAAATTGAGCAAGTGCTCATTTTATCAAAAGCAAATTCACTATTTGGGACACATCATTTCAAAAGAAGGGATAGCAGTGGATCTTGAGAAGATAGAAGCCATTAGAGAGTGGTCAGCGCCAAAGAATGTGACAGAGGTCAGATCATTCATGGGCCTTGCAGGCTACTACAGAAGATTTATTGAAGGATTCTCAAAGATTGCACACCCAATCACTTCCTTCCAAAGAAAGGGTGTGAAGTTTCAGTGGACATTGGATTGTGAAAAGAGTTTCCAACACTTGAAACAATTATTGACAAGTGCTCCAATACTAAGGATTGCAGACCCAAATGAAGACTTCATTGTATGCACAGATGCATGTAAATGGAGACATCTGCTTTGCCTAGCATTTAGAGTTGGTTGATCAAATAAATATATCAAAGTCTTATTCACTCAGAAATATTTATTTGATCAGCCAACTCTAAATGCTAGGCAAAGCAAATGGTTAAAATTTCTGAGCGAATATGACTTTGATATAAAGCATATCAAGGGGAAAGAGAACAAAGTGGCTGATGCACTCAGCAGAAGCATGCATGAAATGCATGCTACAGCCATTAGCATGTACCAATCAAATTTAAAACCCAGAATTATAGAGGCTGTCAAATCAGATTTGTAATACAAGGAATTAGTGACAAAATTACAGCAAGGTAATTTACAGCAGAAAATTGAAGATTACAAGCTAGATAATGATGAAATTCTCATGTACAGGGGTAGAATTTATGTACCAAATTCTAATGAATTGAAAAATCTGATATTGAGAGAAATGCATAATGTGCCTTATGTTGGGCACCTAGGATGTCAGAAAACTATTGCAACTGTCAAGAGCCAATATTATTGGCCAGGCATGAAGAAAGAGGTTGTTGATTTTATTGCCAGATGTTTGGAATGTCAAAAAGTAAAGGCTGAGCATAAACACCCAGCTAGTTTGCTACAACCATTACCCATTCCTGAGTGGAAATGGGAAGTTGTAACCATGGATTTCATCACTAAACTGCCCAAAACAAACAAGCAACATGATTCTATCATGGTGGTGGTGGATAAGCTCACTAAAGCTTCCCATTTTTATTCCAGTTAAGCTCACTCACAAGGTAGCGAACATTGTTGATGTTTATATGAGGGAAATTGCTAGATTACATGGCATACCCAAGACAAATGTGCCTAACAGAGATCTAAAATTTACCTCAAAATTTTGGAAAGGGTTATTTAATGGATTTGGAACAAATTTGAATTTTAGTACAACTTATCATCCATAATCAGATGGGCAGACAGAGAGGGTGAATCAAGTGATTGAAATTGAATATATGTTAAGAATGTATGTGATGGGTAAGCCATCAAAATGGGAAGACTACCTACACTTGGTAGAGTTTGCTTATAACAATGGGTACCAAGCATCTCTAAAGATGAGCCCATTTGAGGCACTTTATGGAAAAAAGTGCAACACACCAGTAAGTTGGGATAACCCAACAGACAGAGCAGTGGTTGGGCCAGATTTGCTCAGGGAAATGGAGGAGCAAATGATAAAAATAAAACAAAATTTAAAGGTTGCCCAATACATGCAGAAAAGCTATGCTAATAAGGGAATTTAAAGTGGGTGACCATGTATTCTTGAAAATGAAAGCCAACAGAAGTTCCCTGAAGTTGGGAAATTGTTCAAAGTTGGCAGCTCGCTATTGTGGGCCATTTGAAATCCTAGAGAGGATTGGTCCAGTTGCTTATATGATTGCATTGCCTGCATCTGTCTGTTCATAATGCATTCCATGTATCATTGCTCAAGAAATATATACCTGATGTTAATCATGTTATTGATTGGAATGTGATTCAGGTGGAGCAAGAAGGCGCTTTTCAAGTGCATCTGATGCGCATACTGGACCGGAAAATCAAACAGCTCTGGAATCAAGCCATAGGGCTTGTAAAGGTCCAATGGACCTGGTATGGTCCTGAGGATGCTACTTGGGAGCATGAGGATCCAATGCGGGCAAAATACCCGCATCTTTTTGAGGATTTTTGAAATTTTGTTTTACATGGGTACTGATGCACTGAGGACAGTGCATAAATAAGGGGAGAGGATTGTGATATACCTCAGGCCGAACCCAATTGTAAATGTAAATGCAAATGTACTTAAGTTGGTGAGCTATCTTGATATCATTCTGTATGCACATTTCATGGCATAGTGCGCGCATATATTGCGTAGTAAAATGAGGAAGTGTGCACATTCCTGGATACCGCGCGTAACAACTTGAGTGCGCGCGATATTGAGGCTAAGGAGCCTTTGTGTATATGCTATGTTTATAGGCTAGTGAGCCAGTTATTATAAGCTAGGATGCTTACGTTTTGATTAGGCCGAAGAGCCTAGATGTTAAAGGCCAGTGCGCCTGTTTTTGTATATGTCTCATATTTAATATAAAATACATCGTTGCGCCCAGACTGACCATGATAAAAGATATGGGGGACTAAACGCCACTAGTTAGGGAAAGGGAGGGGCCTAAAAGTTAAGGAAAAGGGCTAAGCTAGGGAGCTTAAACCAAAAAGGAATATTATATTAATATTTCTTAAATATAAAGTATGGATAATAATTTTATCCTAAGTTCTAAAGTTGGGGACAAGTGGGCCAAAGTAGCTCCCAACATGACAAGTGTCAAGTTGGGGACATGAATACATATTGTTGGGACTTAGTTCATTTCCTATCATCTTTTCCATCATTCTTCCCATGATTCCTTCCATCATTTAGTCATCTAGTCAATCATCCATGAGCATGCACACACCCATTGAGCTATCCTTCGTATTTTCATGACTGTACCTGAACCCGTATCCATAACCATCTTTGTGCTCGTGTAACTGGTTAGCGTGGGAGTTGGACTGAAGAGGCGGGTTGTGAAGCCCGTGAGCAATTCTCTGGATGAGAGAATTGTTGGGGATTGATTTCCTGAAGTTGTTGAACTGCAGCTACAATGCTCAGAGACTTCCTGTTTGACCTGTTGCTGAAGCCCGGAAAGGAAGTGGGGCAGCCGAAGGACTGTTGAGCAGAGAAGGGGCACACTTCCTGGGTGGGACAGGCATGTGGGGAATGAGGGACTGTAGGTTGTTAGTTGAGTTGGCACCTGAGACAGAGTCTTTCCTATTGTCCATGAGCCTTTAGCCTGGTTAGGAATCCCTTCACCCGAGTGGAGTTTATTCCCAGCTCGGGGGTGACTCACTATTGAGAGTGATGAATAGTGTGGTCTAAGGCTGGGAGGTTCGTGGAAGGTATGCATGCAATTGGTGACATTCTTACCAAGATAAGTGCCAATTAGGTGATAAATTTACATGATGCATTGTTATTTACGTGCTTATATTTATGGGTTTATCTTATGTGTGTTTATAACTGTCTGTAAATTTATTGTACTTCCTGTATATGTTGCATGTATATGTTTACTGTCATTTTAGTATGAATCCGTGCATTTACATAACGTATTTGTCTGTCTACGTTTTTATATATATGCTTCTGCAAGAGTTATGTGTGCATATGTATTTTAATTGCATGCAGTTCGAAAAATTTATGTGGGATAGATCAGTTAGATGTTGGGTATGTTACAATATGTTCTGCAAAGAGAACAGAAAGAGTTCTCTGGCGTAGCATGGCCCGACATGAATGGTCGGGGACGTTACAGCCCTGCTACAGCAAATTGCCTTGAAAATCATGCCAAAACAGTTCTGCAATTTTCGTGCCCACTTTCCCTTACTATACAGACTGTACGGATCCGTACAGTCCGGCCTCCAACAACAACAATAACAATCCGCACTCACACAGAAATATTCCCTTGGAATTTGTGCCCAATCTTTCTTGGTAAATGCGCCCTCCTTGCTGCCCTAACTTTCCTCTCTCAAGCTATCTTCGAAATCTCTCAATCCCCTTCTCGTTATTGTCTTGCACACTATCCAATGCATTCTCTTATAATCTGAAAGTGACCCTTCACCTTCTCCAACCCTAGATCTAATGGCCAAGATCTAATCTTGCCTTTACAAGATCAAGGAACATGATTCATTCCCTCCAAAATAAATCACTTTAAAATATTAAAGCACATTTCACTTTATAACATAAGTGCACTTTATGAGATAAAGTCACTTTAATATTAGAAGGTACACTTTATTAAAAAGCCACTTTAATAAAAGAACCACTTTATCACGCCTTTATAAAAACCCATTACAAAGTCAAGTGTCTAGTAGTGTAGGTACTAGGTACAAGGTTACTTCTGCATACAAGACACACATGCGAAGTACCTCCCAAGCTAAAAAGCTAACACTCCCTCTTAGCGAGGAATGTACTCGCTGCCATCACCATCATCCAGTCCCATCACACTGTACTCAGTAGGAGATCCCTTTGAACCTGGAGCCATCCTCAACACCTGTACAAAACTCGAACTAGAAGACATCCTCTTGACAACTACTTTGAACCCTGAGCTCCTAGGAGAATCCACTCCACCCTGAGCATCGGTTCGAACACACCAGTTGAGCCTCCTGCCGGTGCTCAGAAGAGACTCCCTATCTTCTCTCGGAATGCAAGACTGAATCCTTGGTCCTCATCCAACATTGAATCATAACCTAAAGGTTGTCCTCGCAACATGTACAACCTGTCCACCCGATCACCAATCAGTTGTGGTTTAATCAGGTCCACTCCCTCCCTATAGATAAATACATGTCCCCTCTTGAATAATGCACAATATCTATCATTCTCAAAGGCTGAGACTGAGAGCAAGTTAACCCTCAACCCTGGAACAAAGAGTACTCCATCAAGCTCCAGGAATCCCCCATACTCGAGTCGGAATCTAACCCTTCCAACTCCACGTACAGCTCGCTCCATACCACCTTCACTCTCCACCATTGGTCAGGACCTGTCTCTGTGATAATAAGGAATACTCGCCAGATTCCCGTCATGTGACAAGCGGCTCCACTGTCAACAATCCATCTGAAATCACCCCCAAATCCTCCACTACCGACACTGGATACTAGAGTAACCAAAGAAAATTTCTTATCAAACTTGGTAGAAAATTCCTCCATGGTTGTTGTAGCAGCTGTCTCGGGCCCCTCCTGTTCCTTCTTCTTCTTCTCCTTAGGACATTGAGAAGCAAGGTGCCCCAACTGGTTACAACAGTAACATTTGTCTTTACTCAAGTCCCTTCCAGAATTTCCTTTCTTCTTGCTCTTTGCAGCAAGAGAAACACTCTCCTATCTTCCTTCTGACCACTGCTATGAGACCCCATCCGGATCTCCTCCTGAGTGAAGTCGTCCCACAGTTTTCTCCAATCTAGAAGATGCTCACGACCCACCACACACTCCACGAAGACTTCTCATTCCTCAGTGAAGCCTTTCAAAGCTATCATCACCAACTCTGAATCCGATATGACCTCCCCAACTGCAGTCGGCTCATCTTTCACTTGAGCTACCCGGGTAAGATAAGAAGACACACTCTCCCCCTTACCCATCTTGGTATCATGCAACTTATCCTTCAAGGCCATCTTCCGATTTTCATTCTTTGCCTCAAACAAGTTTTTAAGTGCATCCCACATCTCTTTGGCTATCTTCTTCTCAGCCAAGTGTGGAATAAAGTGGTCCTTCACCCCATCCAGAATAATCCTCTGAGCTTTGGACTCCTTTACCTCATGCAAATCCAAAGCAACAGGATCTGTTGTGGGAGCCACAACAATAGAACTGACATAGTTCCAAATCTAGTTCTCCTTGAGAATAACTGACATCCAGACCTTCCATTGCAAATAGTTGGAAATTCCATCCAACCGATCCTCAAATCTAATGCATGTAGCCATATTCCCTGTCACTATTCAACGAAAAAAAAACAACAGATTTCCCCCCTTCAAATTTGCCCAAAAATCTCACTACTCACTGTCACTCAGAGCCCCTGCTCTGATACCATGTAGAAATTTAATGACAAGAGCAGCTAGTAAATAATTTTGTCATACACTTAGCAACATAGAGATAATTGTATTAAATGAACCCAGAAATGTGTAACCACACTCAGAAAATACCATAATCAAAAATACACATTGCTAAGCAATTTTGCAGCGGAATAAACACAATGAACAACAACCATTCAACTCAGAAATTTAGGCAATGCCAGGGAAAACCCCAATGTGGGGAAACCAAATGAGAGAGAGAGATTTTATTAGCTTCAGGAAAGATATATCAGCAACAACAATACAATTTCCAACAAGAGAAATCCACTTACAACACACTAAAACTGCGTCCAAATATTCTGCCTTGGAAAACATGCCAAATTCGTACTATTGTACGACCTACCCAAAAATCAGCACCTTGGAAAATGTGCCCACAATTTGTTGTACGGCCATATCTGTACGGCCCTGCTGTAGCAAAAAAAACCCTCCAAAACGACCTCGAAAATCGTGCCAAAACAATGCCTCAATTTTTGTGCCCTCTTTCCCTTGTTGTACAAACTGTATGGATCTGTACAGTACGGCCTCCAACAGTAGCAATACCAATCGACACTCACACAAAAATATTCCCTTGGGATTTGTACCCAATCTCTCTTGGAAAATGCACCCTCCTTGCTGCCCTAACTTTCCTCTCTCAAGCTATCTTCGAAATCTCTCAATCTCCTCATTGTTGTCTTGCACACTACCCAATGCATTCTCTTCTAATCTGAAAGTGACCCTTCACCTTCTCCAACCCTAGATCTAATGGCCAATATCTAATCTTGCATCTACAAGATCAAGGGCCATGATTCATTCCCTCCAAACTAAATCACTTTAAAATATTAAAGCACATTTTCACTTTATAACATAAGTTCACTTTATGAGATAAAGTCACTTTAATATTAGAAGGTACACTTTATTAAAAAGTCACTTTAATAAAAGAACCACTTTATCGCAACTTTATAAAAACCCATTACAAAGTCAAGTGTCTAGTAGTGTAGGTACAAGGTTACTTCTGCATACAAGACACACATGCAGAGTACCTCCTGAGCTAAAAAGCTAACAAGACCTAGGCATGATGCATTATTTCTTAGGTCTAGAGGTATGGCAGAGACCGAGTGAGGTTTCCCTTAACTAAGGAAAATATGTTGTTGAGATTCTAAAGAGATTCAGAATGATGGATTGCAAGGCCATGCCGACACCGATGGTGACAAATCTGAAGTTGTTGAGTGATACATCTTCAGAGACAGTGGATGCCACCATGTATAGATAGATGATTGGTTCGTTGATGTACTTAACAAACACGAGGCCAGATATATGTTTTGTGGTGAACATATCGAGTCAGTTTACGATTGAGCCAAGAAGTGTCCACTTGGTTGCAACAAAACATGTGATGAGGTACCTGAAGGGTACAGTTGATTTTGGACTCAGATATGCTTTAGATCGCGAGATAAGCCTACAAGGTGCTTTAGATCGCGAGATAAGCCTACAAGGCTTTACTGATTTAGATTGGGCTGGTAGTGTCGCAGACCGAAAGAGTACATCTGGATGTTTCTTCAGTATGGGATCAACTATGATCTCATGGTTTAGCAGGAAGCAGACTAGTGTGGCGCTCAGTACAGCTAAAGTAGAGTATATAGTAGCTTGTTCAGCTAGCAGTGAAGCAGTGTGACTTCGGAAGTTTCTTGCAAGATTGTTTGATCTCAAGTTAGAGGCGACTTGTATCTGGTGTGACAACCAGAGTTGTGTGAAGTTGACAAAGAACCCAGTGCTCCATGACAAGTCCAAGCACATCGAGATCAAGTACCATTATATCAGAGATATGGTACATAGGGGAGCAGTGAAGCTCCAATATGTCGCTATAGATGAGCAGACAACTGACATGTTCACCAAGCCTCTGTCAAAAGTGAAATTTTTGTACTTCAGAGACAAGCTTGGTGTGGTCCAGAAGGACGTCCCTAATAAGAGGGAGTGATGAGTTACAGTTGAGATCCAGGGCAGCAGCTTCAGCATGTGGTAGAGGCTACGGGTGGTCATTCACAGGCACGTTACGGCTACTCTAGTGAAAAATTCCGGTATGTCAAGTTACTGTTACCCCAGTGATAAATCATGTTACGCAGATGGCTACTCCAGTGATAAAGCCTGGTATGCCAAGTTACTGCTACCCTAGTGATAAATCCTGGTACGCAGATGGCTACTCTAATGATGAAGCCTGGTACGTCGAGTTACTGCTACCCTAGGGATAAAGCCAGGTACGCAGATGGCTACTCCAGTGAAAAATCCTGGTACGCTGAGTTACTGCTACCCCATTGATAAAACCTGGTACGCAGATTGCTACTCCAGTGAAAAAGTCTGGTACGCAAAGTTACTAACTATGGCACCAGTCAGCATGACCTCGCACAAGGTCAATAGATGCCATGCCTTTAGGGTTGGTTAGTTACTCATCTTTTTAGCTGGTGGGACAAATTGTGTGGTTGGAGGTGTTTCCTAGCTTTGGGCTAGATGGGTAGTGTGTGCGCACTACATCGCCTAATCCTCGTGATTAGATGCCTGGTCATTGTGGACCAGTTGCCTGGTGTGCAACCAGAGGCTACTAGTTCATTGTGGAACTAGATGCCAGATTTTGTGTGAGTTGGGGAGTGAAAGCCCCGTGATGACATAAAGCCCAGATGGATGATGAGACCTTGGATGTTGATGTGGTTACAAAACTTCTTCAATGTAGATTCGTGGAAATTCAACAAGCCAACGATGAAGTGTACAGAAGAGCAGAAGCATTCGTGATGTTCGTGCCAAAAGAATACCTTCCTTGCTAAGAGGGAGTGTTGAAGTTTGAGTAGCTTCGGAAGATATTATTATTATATTCATATTTTATTTGACCAAGACAAAAACCTAAAGATTAATGTTATATTATATTTGTTAAGTCGGCCCTATTGTGCCTTGACAAGTCAAATGTAAATTAGATGGGTAAAGTGGACAGGTCAGCCCTGACCTAATTCTGGGCAGTCCAACTTGTATTTATAAGAGGCCTAGCACTTCATTTGGAGAACACACAACAATCTCTCTCACACGGTGTGCAAGTCTTGGAGAGTGATGCAGCTACAGAGGAGGAGTGACGTAGCTACAAAGGAAAGGTGTTCCAGTAAAGGGTTTTGGTTATTTGGTAAAGGACTATCTTGGTCTAGTGGTGCGCTACTCTGTTTTGGTTAGGGTTTTCTGATGGATCTTTTGGTTTACTGAGATCTCTCTTGAGAGAGACATTGTACTTGTTGAAGAATCTATATTGAAGAAGCTTTGTTGGGTTTTCTCCCCCACGAGGGTTTCCCAGGATATATCTTGTGTATACTATGGATGTCTTTCTTTCAGTGATCCTTATGCATGCAATTATTGTTTTAATAAACTAAAGTTAAAGAATACTATACACACTTAACTGCTTAAGCAGAATCTTAACACCGCACCAACGTAGATAAACATGTTGGACAAGCGATTTAGTTGAGATGCCTTGCCCCATTGCAAGGCGCACCTCAAACAGCCACCTTGGCCCATTAGGTGCACCTTTGACAGTTAGATGTCTTGCAGTCGCCCCGTAGCAAGGCACACTACAAATGGTCAAATGTCTTGGCTCGTTGGCAAGATGGACCGCAAATGGAGTTGGACACACCTATGAACAGACAGGGTGCAAAGCAGAAAGACTCAGGTACACCTACAAATAGAGAGGGTGCATCGCAATCAGTGGCTAGTCGGGCACACCAAAGGAGTTGGACGTACTTGGCTAGAGGTAAAGGAGGTTGTTCCAGGCACCCTTGTCCACATACATGCATTGGCATGACAAATGAAGAAGTGACAAGATAGCTTCATGATTTGGGTGCCTAGACTTGTATGGATCGACGGAGTTAGGCGGTCCACACTTGGGGGTTTTGCGGACAATGAAGGAGCTTTTGAGCACAAGTTGGGCACACATTCATTGGACTCACTTTCACCAAATGCCCTAGGTGCACTTGGGCGCACTTGAGACCAATTGGATTGACTCGGGAGGATTGGACACAATCGTGCGGACTCAGATGAGTTAGACGCACTTGGGACAACTAGACCAACTGAGACAAGTGGACGAAGTTTCCTTCGTACGACTTGAGACATCGGATGAGTTGGCGCACTTGGGCGCAGAGGGACGGAATGACCGAGTAGACAGGACAACCTCTACGAGCTCAAAATCACTCAACGGATGGGGCAACCTAAGTGGACGAAATGACTTGGGAAAACCCGATGCAACGGATTGATTGGTGGACAAGTCATCGAATATGAGAAAGTCGACTCAATGGCTCTTGGGTCCACCTTGGGCAGATGGAATTTGTAAGCATGCAACAAGACTCGTATAAATAAGGAGGGCACCTCGATGTGCTAAGGCATACTTCCTAAGTGAGATTGACTGAGAAATAGGACTTGTAGGAGATAGGCTTGTAGAAGTTTCATGGGGTTGGTGTGTGCAAGGTTCTTGGACAGTTCTCGCAGAAGGTTGTTTTGCCTTGGTTTCTTTCTACATATGTAATTGGGTTGCAAGAAGTTGGCTACAACGCCCCCATTGTATCATGTAACATTCTCATTAATGTAATAAGGAGTTAGGCACTTGGCTTGGGTGTCGCCCATTCATATGTACGGCATACTATGGATGTTTTATGTGTGTATTTAAATGTTGTTGTCCCTTGCATATTGTTATATTGGCTAAGTGTTGCATTGCAGAAATGTTTAAGGCTAAAGTTAGAGGCATGCCCAAGTGTTGCTGGTTGGATGAACTAAGTGTGTTAGACTTGACTAGGCATCTAACTTGTCGTGGCCTAAGGGAAAGTTATGGGTAGACCTTAGGAGAAGAGGCATAGTCTGGTTGTAGTAGGCGCAGGTTGGCCAAGCCACTGCGACCAAGGAAAGGCAGTGTCGCACAACCACAAGTGCTGGAACGACCTGGGAAAACTCAAGTCACAAAAAAAAATCTAGGCATACTGCAAGTGCATGACAGTTGGTATCAACACTAACTTTGGAGACAGTTGGTGCTCTCCACCACTATCACTTTCTTGGTAGGTGACTTCAAATCTGTTCAAGCACTCTCATGACACTTGGGTGAACTTGCAAAGTGGAAGAATTCGGGACGAGTTTGGAAAGTGACAACAAATTGGGTTGAAGATTAAAGATCACAGATTTGTTCCTTGGTGCAAAAGGCAAGCAAGACAGGACCGCATGGAATGATCTTGTCGGTTCAGGCACATCGCAGGCTTGAGGCAACAAGGCGAAGATGATTCTTTGAGGCTTCGAACAACTTCTTTTGCCATACCTTTATGCAACTTGGATGGTGCGGAAGAAAATCCATTGTTGCAAAAGAGTTTGTCTTTGCCCAAAGGTATGCATGTTCCTTGTTTTCTATGTTTTTAGAATTTTGCAATGGACTATTTTTAAGGGTGAAATTGAGGGACTTGGGAGATTTCCAAGTGCAGCCGACTTTGATGATTAAGCCAGTAGCCTTGGGAGCAGCCCAAGCGTCGCAGCCATCAAAGGGAACATTGGATATTCTGGGCACCTTAATAGCAAGTCTAGGTGGATATTTGGACGGAAAATTGGAATGATGGATTGCTAGGAAAAATCCCTTGGTGGACATGGGGCAAACCCGTATTGTAGTTGTTGGAGGTGGATTTAGCAACCGCCTACCATCTTCCACTCACAAATCAAAGCCATGGGCAGCTCCTTGCCATGGAGAAGACAGTGGAGCCTAAGGGCACTTGAAGGTGCCAAGTTTGGTGAAAAGGGAAGACCGTGGAGGAGTTGTTTTGTTGGAAACTTGTGATGGTGGTAGGCCATCCTCTCCTTCGCAACAATGACAGGTTGGACATTTTGTTGTCCAAGACAGAGGCACTAGTGCCTAGGTGCCTTAGAATATTTGTTGGGTTGCAAGAGGCAACTTGACCGCCTTGAAGAAGAAGTGGAGTCTTTCCTTGGGCAGTCGCAATGACAGTGCCAAAGCATTAAACGCTTGCTTGGTGGAACGAGGCAGTTTTTTTCTATGTGATGGATGGAGACAGCGAAGGAGTCGACCAAGAAAATGTTGACATTAAACCTATATGGTGCAACCAAGAATGTAGACCAAATTGACTTGGAGGTTTCTCTCCCACCTTTGTATATGGGAACTTAATGAGGCAGAGTGCTCCTTGGGAAGCTTGCAGATGATTTCCAGATAATCAGAGATCAAAAGGATCGTTGGTTGAAGGTGACAGAAGTATTGGTGCGGGCGTGACTATCTTAGGCAAGAGGTATGGAAATCTTTTAGCTAACTTACTTGACTTAGAACGCTTTGGATAGATTGTTTGAGCACTTGAGGGCAAAGGTTGTGATGATGAATTGCCACTCTCTTTTGAGTGTTGAGTTGCAAAAGGTGACTTGATGGTTGAAGACAATGGTGGGGACTTTGCCTTGGTCCAAAGGAATTGTACAAGTAGACAAGATTGTATCATAAAAAGATCGTCTTTGGCAAGTTGGTCGAAGTAATGGTGTAGTAGCAAGTCTGGGCGTGCAAGACTTGGATAGTTTGGACAAATATTGAAGGTATTAGAGAAAAATCTCACTAGACTTGGAGCCATAATGGAAACCACAATGGTAGCAGTGGCTATGTTGTTTGGCCAAGCAAGGCATCCCAAACGTGAGTAGGTAGATTAAGATGGTGGAAGATTCGGCGAAGGAAGCCAGAGAATCATTTGACATGTATGGGCCAAGCTTGGCAGTAGACCAAGACGACAAGGCAGAGATGTGGTGACTTTGGTACATGAGGACCAAGAAAGAGGTTGAACCCTCCTTGTGCGCACTTGGGTGCGACGATTGGCAAGATGACCTAGAAATCAAACAATTGTTGGAAGAAGGCGAGGGCAAAATTGGTTCGAACATGGCTCAATTTGACGCAGAAGTATGGTGATCTTCCAAACTTTTCATATAACTTAGACACTGGACGGATTGTGGATGTTGGCAATGGTCTTGGTATCCACTTGCCATTAACTTCTCATTGAGCTACACTAGGTTGTCTCGGTACCTAGGAGCAGGAAGTGGAGCCTTTGAGAAGGTGCCTTAGTCTAAAAGAGTTGTGCAAAGTGATTGAATTGCAAAAGGAAAGGACTAGTTTTTGGGCATGAGGATGTGCATTCTCATGACTTTGGCGGATAGTTGGATTGGCCACCTAACTATCTCGGGGCATGGAGAGCGCAATGTGTAGATGCATGACAAGTTGATCGAAATACAAAAGCTTTAGTAGGTTAAGTGTGTGCAACACTTGGACGATTTGATGACCTTCTTAGCAAAGTTTGGATTGTCGCAATTGCAACAGGAAGCTACAATGGTGATGGATCGGATTGCAACCACCGCAACAAGAGGCAATAGCAGCAGAGACATTGTAGATAGAGTTGGGAAAATAGGCGCTTATCCAAAGGAGGATCGGACAGAGGGAAGTTGCATGAAAATTCTATCATGAATAGTGCGAAACATTTGGGCATGTTGATTGCGAACAGATGCATGGGTCTGGATAGTAACTTGAGGACAGGAGGTTCTTGAGGATGTTGCTAAAGACAACAATGATTTTTAGTGGGGATAATGTAAGACCCTATCCTAGAGTGGTGTTGGGCACCTCCTCCACACTAGCAAAAATGGACATATTGGACAAACGATTCAGTTGAGCCACCTTGGCCCATTGGCAAGGCGCACCTCGGATAGCCACCTTGGCCCGTTGGCAAGGCACACCTCGGATAACCACCTTGGCACACCACAGACAAACTCGAGCACACCCGCAGACAAAGAGGGTGCACCGTAGTCAGTGAGTAGTTAGATGCACCAAAGGAGTTGGGCAAACTTAGTTAGAGGTAAAGGAGGTTTTTGCGAACAGCCTTGTCCGCGAACATGTATTAGCATGATAGACGAAGAAGTGACAAGACAGCTTGATGATTTGTGTGCCTAGACTTATACGGATCGATAGAGTTAAGTGGTCCACACTTGAGGGTTGTGATAGAGTTAGGCGGTCCACACTTGGGGGTTGTGACAGATGGTTGAGGGACCTTCGAGCACAAGTTGCCGCAAATCACAACCATGGCTCGCACTCGTCAGGCATACTCCCCCAGGCATGCATTCATTGGGCGCACTTTCACCAGATGCCCTGGGCCCACCTAGGCACAATTGGGCACGACCAGATTAACTGAGGTGGATCGAGCATATTTGTGAAAACTCAGATGAGTTGGATGCACTTGGAACGATTGGGTTGACACCAAGACGAGTGGACAGAGTTTCCATTGAACAACTTGAGACGAATCAAACAAGTTGGCCCACTTAGGCACAGTTAGGTGCACTTGGGTGTGGACGAACGAAACGACTAGTAGACAGGACAACCTTGGCGAGCTCAAGACGACTCGTCAGACAGGAAGACCTAGGTGGATGAGATGATTTGGGTCGGCTCAAGAGTACTTGGGAAGACCTAACACAATTTGGAACGATGCGACAAATTGATCAGTGGACAAGTTACCAAAGATGAGCAAGTCGGCTCAATGGCATTTAGGTTCACCTTGGGAAAATAGGGCTTGCAATCGCACAACAAGACTCATATAAATAAGGAGGACACCTCTAAGTGCTAAGGCATACAAGGAAGCATACAAGAGAAGTCACACAGTGAGGACTACAAGGAGTTTTGTGATGGTGCCAAGTTCAGGGTTGGGCACAATGGAACCACTTGTACTACTTAAGTGAGACAAAGATGGAAACAAGACTTGTAGTAGATAGGTTTGCAAAAGCTTCATGGGGTTGGTTTGTGCAAGGTTGTTGGGCAGCTGGAAGAAGGTTGTTTTGCCTTGTTTTCTTTGTACATCCATAACTGTCGGCTTGGGTGTGTCCCATTCATATGTATGGTGCACTTGGGATGTTTTATGTGTATTTGAATGTTGTTGTCCCTTGCATATTGTTATATTTGCTAAGTGTTGCATTGTGGAAATGCTTAAGGTTGTAGTGGCATGCCTAGTGTTTCTTGTTAGACGAACTAAGTGTGTTAGACTTGATTGGGCATCTAACTTGTTGTATCCTAAGGTGAAGTTATGGGCAGACCTTAGGTGAAGAGGTGTAATCTAGTTGTAGTAGGCAGAAGTTGGCCAAGCCACTGCAGCTGAGGCAAGGCAATGTCACACAACTGCAAGTGCCAGAACGACTTGGGAAAACTCAAATCACAGAAAAAATCTAGGTGGACTACAGGTCGTGACATCCCCCTTTGGGATGGAAGTTCTTATAGCTTTTAAGAGATATCTGCAAGAGGTTTAAACAAAGTGAAGAATTAATATAATTGGTCCTGCAAGGATCTCTCTGTTGCTAGCACAATAATTTATTGTTTATGACCTCACATGTTAACATTTTTTCATATTTACTTGGGTCAAAATAAATACCAACCGCCTGTTGTAAGCGATACCATCCATGTTAGTTGTGATACATAAAGGATTTAAAAAACATAGGTTGTCATTAGATTTGGTTTCTTACAAACCAACCCAATTCTATTATGCTTGGCCTCACTATATGCAAAGTTGTTAATTTTGTTCTTGAAGATGAGAGAAGCACATCATTGATGTTCTTTATGGGGAACTCTTGCCAATGACTAGCTTTGAACAATCTTTGCTCAAACTTTCTCCTATGTTATCTACAAAGATGGACATCATGACCTAATTCAAATACAAATTTAATGGAAAAGAGTAATAGTACAACATACAAAGAAGAAATGTGACAAATAGAAAAACTACAAGAGTCATTCCCAAGTTCAAATTCTTTTGTAGTCATTACTTGCTCATGGAAATACAATAGATTAAAAACTCATAACGAGTTTGTTAATATCTTGACAAGTGGGTTGTAGTAGAATATCACTCTTTGTCCATTGCTCCCTCTAGTGGAAGGGGGTTATATTTGAAGATGACTAGATTATTAGCCTAGAAAGAAGAGCCAAATTGGATACTATAAGATTCACGGACATATCTATTTTAGAGGGAAGGTGTTGTCGAGTACATTCAATGGAAAAATCCGCTACTTCATCTAGGGAAATTGCTATGTTCAAATCTAAGTGAAGTTTGTAGTTGGGATAGGAATGTGCAAAAAAGATATTGACTCTCTTGAAGTTGGAAACAAAGAAGACATGTTCATTCTCCTCATTTCCTTAGGGAAAAGGAACGAACATGGTCTTATAATTTGGCCAAATACTCTAACAAGTGGGTTGTAGCAGAATATCACTATGTCCATTGCTCCCCTATGGTGGAAGGGGTTTTTTCTTTTAATAAGATTCCTCTTATCATGATTGAAGCTAACGTACCAAAATCTACCATTATGGTCCATTAGCACAATTCGATTTGGTCACTCTTAGGCTAAGTTGTTGGGAGTGGGGTATCTATTCCACCAAAATCGTCAAGACTTCCCCCTAATCCCAACCACTATTGCGTCTAGACTCTGTAGCTGGGATAGGAATTTTTAGAAAGATATTGACTCTCTTGAAGTTGGAGCTAAAGCAAACAAGCTCCCTCTCTTCCCTTCCATAGAGAAGGGGAGTGAGCATGCCCTTATAATTTTCCCAAAAAATGTATGATTGTATGATTGATTCTATTTTGTCCATTCTTGAAATATAAAATGCATTTGTTCCAACTTCAAAATTAAAAATTAAAAAAACTGGAAAGCACTTCCTTATTTCCATAAATAAAGATTAATATGATTTCAAAAGATAAAGAAGTTCATTGTTCTTTAAAGCAATATCTAGTTAGAAAATCCGATATTATAATAAACTAGCAACACCCATATTTAGGAGAAATTGCATAGGAAAGAGATGTATACTTACAAAGAAAAAGTTAAAACACGGAATATTTTCAGCACATGGAACTAATACTAACCTTGTGAGGGTCATTGTTCTCTCCTTCCAAAATCCTTTGAATAACGACTTTGTAGGAGTCTTCTTGGATAAATTTCCCATCCAGCTCGTCAACATATACCTACTCATTACATCCAAGAACAAATTCAGTAGTCCTTTAAAACAAACCCACACCCCAAAATCCCAAAATCCATAAAGAAATTACTTCAAGAAGATGTTGAATGGTACTTAGGATGAACTTCTTGTCAAAGCCCAAGGGAAGAAGAGCCTTAAGGGCCTCCTCGAAACGTATTTCATTCTCATGTTCTCCAGTGTGCATATGAAAATGAATATGAATGCATATTGTAAGGAAGTTGAGTTTATGTTTATGTTTTCTGGGGAGTGCAATAGATGGTTTAATTTTAGCATAAGAATATAGTCCCTTCCAAAGAAGATCAATCCGATAGAGACAACAATAATTCGAGACATTTCACCTATTGAATCTCTATCTTAAACAAGTGGAATAACAACTTTCAGAACAAGGCAAAAACCTACCAACCTTGAGAATGTGATCACTAGGTAAAAGCACTCACCTTTTGGGAACTTCAATCTAGGGAGCTATCGTTAACATTGGATGGTAAAAAACACTCTCATTTCGCCCGATCCTTTTTTTGGATCCATAGCTTGCTCGATACACCTCCCTATTTCACGAAGGGAAAAAGCAGTCTGATCCAACCCACATTTCTTCTCGTTCCAGCGTCGTGTGCATAGAGGTGGAGTATACCTACCTTGGAAATTACAACGTTTGACACTCATCTCAATAATAAAAAGCAAAGATAATGCGACGTACATTGCTTTGTAATCACAGAATGTCATGGACTGTGACATTGTGAGTGATTTCTTTGATTAAAAATTTTAAAATACCACAAATTGGGAACGAATGCAACTATAAATTCGATTTACAAGAATGATAAATGGCAAAATAGCTCCCAAAACCTCCCTTCCTGGAAATCCTGGGTGAATGAAGGGTTCAATTCGAATTTCAGAGGGCAAAAATGGTTTTTCTCTTCCCTCCCTCGTAAATACAATGATGGTTTTTCTCTTCCCTCCCTCATAAATACAATGGGTCTAACGATTTTCTAGATAATTTTTTTTAATAAATGGTGGGTTAAAAATAGTAAACCCCTTCTATACAAATAATTCATCCATTGAAAATTCCAAACCACTAAAATTTTATTTTCCTTGGTTAGTAGAAGGCACTACTACGAAGAGATTTTATTTTATTTTATTTTTTGAAAGCCAATCAACTAATAAAATAAATTAAGATTATTAAGTAAAAAATTAAGATGATTGTTAAGTCAAATTAAAATCAATATAAATGTTTAACATGTTCAATTGTTTGCAACTATAAAAGTATATTTATGTCATAGAAATTAATTGGGTTTAGCTCGAGTGGTTGGGAGGAATGATTGTTATCCTCCCCATCTAGGTTCAATTCCCGTAAGTGACATGTTGAATTCTTAACGAGTATATTATCGTAATGGCTTCAAGCCTTGTTGTTGATAGACCTTATGCCTTGAAAATTATATACATAAAATGAGAATTTTATTAATGATAGAGTCATCAAATAAATTGACACCAATCCTCTTTTATTTGGCTAGTAGGGAGTGGCATAAGTTAACCACCTTTTCTTAATCAATTAACCTAATGCCTATCATAATTAAATATCAAGGCCACTTATGTAAGGTGGATTTATTACATTTCATAACATTAGGAATAATAAAGTGTTTCACTCCAACAACCCTATTAAAAGTTGAGCACATTTGCATTTCTATGTGCATTTGAATACTTTGGAGTTTGTTGGTACAATCATGAAAAAATGTTGGTACAATGAACCTCGTTTCTACCATCTTAACGCTACAATTTCTAACCAACAAAAAAGAAAAAAAATTGTAAGCAACTTCTCTCCTCTTTAGATCTGAAATCTTGCAGGAACTCCATCATGTTGTCTCATCACCCTCATAAGGGTGGAATTCCTGAATTTTCAAATCTTCTAAATTCTTAAGATTCTAAATTCCTCGTATTTCCATACTCCCAAGATATCCTAAATTCTCGAGTTCCCAAATTCTTCAAATTCCCAGAGTCTCAAATTGTTCAAACTCTCAAATTACCGAATTTTTTGGACAAAAATCCATATTGAATTAAACCTTCTTTGACTCCTTCTTGTATCAAAGATTCGACTATTCAAAATAAGTAATGCCCCTCTATTCCATTGTCACATATCTCAACTTCATATTCAAGCTTGGATGATTCTTCCATTATGAAATTTTCCATTGTCGAGGCTATATTATGTTTTCCTTTGTCTTTGACCTTCCCTTCAATGGCTTGAAGTTTACAATTCCATGTTGTATGACCTATTTTTCTGCAATAATAACACTCAAGTCCTTCTTTGACAATTTGTTTTCCTATTTTTATGCTCATTCGATTTTTAGTAAGAAATGCATTCTCTCGATGGAGAGCACTTTCTGAATCTCTTTCTTTTATCCCTTCATTAGACCTTTCATTTACCCTTTCATCTTCAGCCAAGGTGATGATATTATATCATCTAAAGATTGTGAAGGTAACTGACTTAATGTAAAGATTTCATTGTTGTAAGTTGAAGGTAAACCATTTAATAATATAGCTTTTATATCTTCTTCTTCTACTTTTGCATCAACTTTGGCTTATTGTTTTATAAGCAACCTCAACTCATTATAGTTGGATATATTAGTTTCAATATCCATTTTAAATCTAAAGAGTTGTACTTAATAAAAGAAATTGCATTTACCGCTTTTGCACCAAACAACTTTTGTAATTCCTCCTAGATTTCTTTACAAGATTTGTCTAGATCGACATGATGTAATTCTGAATTTGTGAATGCATTGTCTCTCTATCAAGGGTATATCTCTATTGTTTGCTTTAATACTTCTACTCTTTATCACGAATATACTTGGGTTAGGTCACGTGATTTGATACAAACCTCAACGATTTGATATAGAATGGCGGATATACTAGGGTTAGATCACGCGATCTGATACAGACCTCAACGATTTGATATAGAAATGGTGGTCTTGGCAAATTTAACTTATGGTTGTCTTTTGTTTACGGCCCAAATTCAACAATGGGTGGTTGTCTCTCTTGAGCTAGACCACAACTCCCTTCGATTAATACAACCAACATACGACTAATTAGAACAGTGACTCCCTTCAACTAATACACCCAACAAACAAATTTCCTAAGATAAGATACGGTGTGGTTGCTTTTGTCCTTGACAATTCATCAATGACTTTGTCCTTTTTATTAAACCTTTTTATATCTTCTTCTTCTACTTTTGCATCAACTTTGGCTTATTGTTTTATAAGCAACCTCAACTCATTATAGTTGGATATATTAGTTTCAATATCCATTTTAAATCTAAAGAGTTGTACTTAATAAAAGAAATTTCATTTACCGCTTTTGCACCAAACAACTTTTGTAATTCCTCCTAGATTTCTTTACAAGATTTGTCTAGATCGACATGATGTAATTCTGAATTTGTGAATGCATTGTCTCTTTGTCAAGGGTATATCTCTATTGTTTGCTTTAATACTTCTACTCTTTATCACGAANAAAAGAACCCTTGTTATACATCTTTGATATACCAAGATTTGAGATTGAGATCATAGGGTTTCCAGGGGAGGAAACGCCAATGTAGAATCCTATGAATGTTCCCAAAAGTGCTGTGACGATGAGGCTCGGCTTCAATCTGCCACTAATTGGATCTTTCGGAGCTGAGGGAATCCGAGAAGTACCCGCCATTGGTAGAAATCGCTGGGTGTTTCAATAAGCCTGACCGAATCTTACTTCAGTGGCATGCCATGCCATATATTGGTCATTGTGCTTTCCTCTGTAATGTATGATACAGGGTTGGGTTCTATACGTAATATCTCAACTTAACGAACTATAGGGAGAGGGATCGACCTTCGCTTGCACAGACAGATAGGTTGTGCCATGCGCAGTGAGCCACAGCAAGAATAACAACATGAAATGAATATATTTACTTCCCTAAAAACCTCGGCTGATGGAGACAAATGGAATGAATTGCACAGAGAAGAAAATGTAGGTCGTTCCAGGTGCCCACAGCGAATCAAATCGATACAACGCTCAACGCTCATCTTGTTGATGGAATAAATCATAATTACCATATTAGGCCGGATCGGTGAAATTAAGTCGAAAATTCGTCAATCCATTCGATTCGGCCGAATTGTTGGTCAAATTCGATTTGTCTTCACGACATATCTAGGTTTTTGGAGAGCGCGATGAGGGTCAACAACTTTAGGGTTTATGACGAGGGTTTGAGCAATGGATCGGCCGCGGTAAGGTCTGGTGACAGCGACACCCAGCGATCAAATGATTCTGGCGGTGATTCCGGCCAAGTATTTGTGCCCTTGATTCCGATCTATATGATGGATTGTGCAGATGGGCTGTGGCTATCCACCATGCAGCAGCCCAATGATTGGGAGGCTGCCCCCCTGCAATCCACAGACAGGCTATCCACCATGCAGCAGCCCAATGATTGGGAGGCTGCTGCAATGTGGATAGCCACAGCCCATCTGTGGATTGAAGCAGCCTCCTAATCATTGGGCTGTTGCATGGTGGATAGCCACAGCCTTGTGCAGATGCCTTGCTTGTGCAGATGATTGCTTTTGATTTTGTCAAAGTATATTGAAAAATTTTGCCATCGATTTCGTTTGCCCAGAATTTTTTTATCATATCGATTTCGAATTTTGGTAACTATGGAGTAAATATCATATCGATTTCGAATTTTGGTAACTATGGAGTAAATGGCAAAGATATCGTGAATTTAGTAACTATGACGAATTTTCCATCGATTTCGGCAAAGCAGATTGACGAATTTTGCCATCGATTTCGTATCATATCGATTTCTAATTTGAATTTTGCCCTCGATTTGGGCAAAGTATATTAACCAATTTTGCCCTCGAAACTTTTTTCGTGTCATAACAATCAGATTAGCAAGTGCGATATTGTTGAACACGCTTACAAATTTAAATATCTTATTTGTTTTTATCAAATCAAAATTCTTGTCAGCATATTATTATTCCTCTTGTATCATTTGAAAAGCAATGAAAATCAGTCTTAATTATTCTCCTAATTATTCTTTCTCTCCCTAACTTCATAATTGCTCTTTTAACTCTAGTTTTACCTTCGTCTTTCTCTCATTATACTCTTTTATTATTTTTATTCTCTTTTTTTCACTCAACCTACTCATATTCATTATTATTTGATTTTCATCACCTCTTCTAAAGCTTTTTATTCCAAATTCTCTTTAATTTGTATCTCTTAATTTTTTTTTCCTTTTTTTATATTAATTTCACTTTCTTTTTTTATTCAACTTATTTTAATTTTAGTTTCAATTCTAAATTTAATTTTTATTTTCAATTTCAATTTCCAAGAAATTTTTTTTTTACAATATATTAAAAAATACTTTAATCATGACCAAAAAAGTACAAATATCTCTTTGAGCATCATGAGTACATTCATCATAACATAATTTTCAATAAAGAAAAGGTGCTTGGCATTCTTATGCCATTATTCTCCTTGTAGCTATACCACTGCCAGTAGACTCCTAAAAAACATACTATTGTAAAATACATTACTTAACTTATCAAAATTAAACTTATAAGAAGACACCTTGTCATGGAGGAAAAACTATTTCATGTGCCTCACCATTCAATTCCACTTGTGCACTCCTCGATTGGCTTGTGTGTCGACTTTGGAGTTGTAACTTCTCAGGACATGAAACATATCCACTTGTTTAAATTGTTCTAAGAGATTGAGGATACGTTGTCGAATAGAGGAAGAGCCTTGATTTGGCGTTGATCGTTGCTTACAAACTTGAGAAATTACAATCCAAGAGTCACCACAAATTGGTAATCTTGTATAATTTAGAGAGCGAGCCAAACACAGACCCATCCATACTACCCAATACTCTGCTTGGTTATTCGTCTCTTTCCCCAAGCCTCGGGAAAAAGATGTTTCCCTTTGGCTCTTGGGATGAAGAAAAACCCATCCTGCTCCTGCAACCCCGAGGTTTCCTTTTGAAGCTTTGTCGAAGAAGAGAACAAATCCTTCTCTTGCTTTGAGCCACACTTCAAAATTATGACGGTCCATATTGATCCTGATCTCAACAGATTGAGAGGGTTTGATTATGAAGCTGTCAACACGATTGGAAGGCCTGATAGCTTTGACCCACATACTTTCTTGTTTGGTGAGTCCTACAAATTCTTGAGCTTTAATTCCTAGAGCTGTAGAAAATTTTGAAAGCAAAGAATGGGCTCACATAGCTACTTTCCCAGAATTTGTTTTTTCATCATTAAAAATGATATTATTTCGAGCCAACCAAATCCCACAGCACAAAAACTTTGGCAAGGCTATCCACACTTGAGAAACTATAGAGTGTGAGCACAACTAACTTGGATATTGTTTCTTCCATTGCACAAACATATCGATCCAGGAGCAAGGCAAATCAACGACAAGCCCAACTTCACTAAAGATGTGCATCCATACCTACTTTGAAAATTGGCATTCTCTAAAAAGATGAGCTTGAGTTTCTTCATCTTGATGACACAAGACACACCATAAAGGTCATTGTATATATGTTTTCCTGAGGTTTTCAGCTGTTAGCAATTTATCATGAGACAAAACCCAAAAAAAGCATTTACCTTTGGAAGATCGTCGTGATTCCAAATCATTTTCCACGAATTCAAGGTTTTGCGAGGTGTTGCATTGAGGAGAACTCGATATCCTTCTTTGACCGGATATCCTGCTGCTTCATTGGGGGTCCAAACTTTGTTTTCCTTGAGGCTTTTGTTAACTGGAGCTTTCCCTTTAAGGAGACACTGCAACTCCTCCCATGAACCAACGAGAGGAGCAGGAAGAGCATCAACTTTCCATCCATGCCATTGCACTAATAGGTCCCAAGAGATAATGTCAAATAATCTCACATGTCCCTTTTCTTCCATCCAAATCCTTAGATCCCGCAGACCCTCTATCTAACCTAAAGGGGTACCTCCCACCAAATTGTCCTTCCAAAGTGGAATTCTTTGTCCATTTCTTGGCTTCCAACCAAGATGATCTAAGACAACATGGGCAACTTCTTTACACAATATCCATACTTTTGAACCAACTCTATCCTAGTTAATATCTTCGGCTCTACGTGCCTTGGATCGCCTGAAATATTTCCAAAGGAAAGCTTATTTCCACCACTCGGTCAAATCTGAGAGTAATCGCCAGACTATTTTTTCTCCAAGTGCAATGTTCATCAGCCTTGGATCTTTTATGGCTAGGCCCACTGTTTCCTTTGGTAATATTACAGTACCCTAGTTAATTAAGTGAAATATTTTCTCATTATGTCTTCCACCTTGCCAAAGAAATTTGTGAATCTTTCTACTTATTTGATTCATGACACTTGTTGGTGCTAACAAGCTAGCACATAAGTAAATGGGCAGAGAGGATAGTACTAACTTAATTAAAACAATGTGCCCCACTAGATTGAGCCAATGCACCCCCAGGCCTGAATTTTCTTTTTGAACTTTTGCAGGACCGAATCCCACTCTGCAAGCTTGTTGGATCCTAGGGAGATAGGCATTCCCAAGTATTTGAAGGAGCTCCAGGAGATCGAGTACAAAAATTCTAAGATTGCAACAATGGCTTAAATTACTTCTTCTTAGCAGTTCCTGGAATAAATTTGGATTTTTTTCTTATTTATTCCCCCCCTGAAAGACTTAAATACAGGTCTAGCAATGACTTGAATCTTCTGGCAATAATTTTTGAAGCAAAACCCAGAAGCAGACTGTCATTTACAAATTGGGAATGATTGATAGATTTGATAGTTCTTGTAATGGAGATACCAGTCAATCTTCCTTCAACCCTTTATTTTTCAATATTTCGACTGAGACTTTCCGCCATGATAATATACAACAGAGGGGAGAGAGGGAATCCTTGTCTTAGCCCTCGTGAGGCTTGGAAGAAGGTTGCAGGTCTTCCATTTACTAGAGGGGCTATCCAAGGCACTCCAATACAAGATTTAATCCACCTTATAAAATGTGAAGAAAACCCAATTTTTTCAACCATTGAAAATAGAAATGAATGCGTTACTTGGTCAAATGCGTTAGCCATGTCCAATTTGATCACGAGCCCTCGATCAACACTTTCACTACCTGAATGTAGAGATTCTTGCACTAAGATGATATTGTCCAATATTTGTCTCTTCTAAAGGAATCCTCCTTGATTCTCTGAGATGAATATGGGAAGGAGATTTTTTTATCCTAATACCAATAATTTTGGTGAGAATCTTGTACATGGAGTTGCACAAAGAGATTGACATGAATCTGTAAAAATATGAGGGCTTTGTCTCTTTGGGGATAAAAGATAGGAAGAAGGAATTTATTCCACCTCCTATTTTGTCTTTAAACTTGGTTGAATTGAGAATTAATCATAGGTCTCTTTTCAGTGAGTACCAAAAAGCTTGGAAAAATTGTATGGAGAATCCATCCGGCCCTCAAGATTTGTCTGGTCTCGAAGACCAGATAACTTCTATAACTTTCTTTTCCTGAATGGGGGCCATTAAGGTCTAATTTTCCAAATCTGTAACTACCTCTCAGATTGGGGATAAGAATCTTTCAACCTATACACGATCAAGATCTGCACTTTCAGTGTAAATATTCTTGAAGTGTTTATACGCTTATGTTTTTAATTCTTGAACCGAGGAGATCTAAGTCCCATTGGAAGAGTTTAGGGATTTTACTCCATTTCACAACTCACGAGCCTTAGCTTGCTTATGAAAGAAGCTAGTGTTAAGAACCAAATATCAAAATAGCATAAAAAAACCTCAGAACAAGTACTCAACGCCTTGAAAAAGAAAGAATTTCAGATAATAAGCCTCTTCGAGGGGGAAACCTCCTTATACACCACATAAATTTCCAAATACAAGATAATTCCAAATGAAAATGTCTCCTTGGTATATATAAGAGACTAGGAGGTACAATTACAACTAATGGACCCAAGCCGACATAAATAAAATAACATTACTAATGTAATATGCCCTAATTAAAGGTTAATGTGCCACTATTTAGGGCTTAACATGCCCCTCCCCTTCAGACAAGTTTTGTCCTCAATGCTTGAGTAATTCTGGATGCTTCTGTATAAAAGACTCATCTTCCCAAGTGGAATCTTCAGCAGGTAGTTTCCTCCACTTAATGAGATACTCTGAAATGGATCTATTCCTCAACTAGTGAATTCTTGTGTAAGTGATAGCTTCAGGCTCCAATATGATTTTTCCTTCCTCGTTAAGTTCTGGAAATGTAGTTTGAACTGGGATCTTGTCACTTATAACCTTCTTTAAGCAAGAAACATGGAAAACTGGGTGTACTCGCGAAGATGCAGGTAACTCCAATTTGTATGCTATAGTACCAATTTTTTGCAACACCTTATAAGGGCCATAGTAATTTGGTGGTAATTTATTATCCTTCTTAGCTTGCTTGAGGGACATCTGTTTGTATGGTTGTAGTCTTAAAAATACCCAATCCTCTACTTCAAAACTTCTTTCACTACGATGTTGATCTACTTGTTGTTTCATGCGATTATGTGCTATGGTCAAGTTGTCCTTTAAGAGTTGGAGAACTTGTTGTTGATGCTCGATGTGATCTTTCGCTTCTTGAACCTTAGAATTTTATTTTAGAGAAGAAGTGATGGAAGGTGGGTGCTATCCATAGAGTGCCATAAATGGTGTCATTTTTGTTGCAGTATGAAAGGAAGTGTTATACTGCCATTCTTCCAAGGGTAACCATTTGAACCATTGTGTTTGTTTATCAGAGACAAAGCAATGAAGGTAGCCTTCCAGACATTTGTTCACTATATCATTTTTTCCATCAAATTGAGGATGATAAGATGAGCTATGAGCCAATTGAGTACCCAAACAAGAAAATCATTTTGTCCAAAAATGTCCAGTGAAGATGGGATCTATGTCACTTACAATAATCTTTGGGATTCCATGTAGCTTTTGAACTGTCTCCATTAATGCGGTCGAAACTGTACTGGCTTTGAAAGAATGAGAGAGTGCACAAAAGTGTGTGTACTTGGTCAGTCTATCAACAATCACCATGATGACATTCTTTCCTTCAAACTTCGGTAACCCTGTGATGAATTCCATGGAAACCTCCTCTTAGCATTCACTTGGGATGGCTAATGGTTGTAAAATACCTCGGGTCTTAATTGTTTCCACCTTATTTTGTTGGCATACCAAACATTTTTCCACAAACCTTTGAACATTAGTTTTAAATACATCCCAAAAAAATTCCTTCTTGACCCTATGGTAGGTTTTCAAAAATCTCGAGTGCCCTCCCACCGGAGAGGTGTGCAACTCCAATAGTACCTTTTTGTTTGAATTGGGAGTTCTTACATAAATATAATCAATCTTTGTACCATAGTGAATCATTTTTCCATGTAAATGTACCTGATGCACTGGAATCTTGCTACAACCTTTGAATGAGAGTCCACATGTTTTCGTCATTCTTCCATTCATCCCTTGCTTCTATTATCCAATCANAATATAATCAATCTTTGTACCATAGTGAATCATTTTTCCATGTAAATGTACCTGATGCACTGGAATCTTGCTACAACCTTTGAATGAGAGTCCACATGTTTTCGTCATTCTTCCATTCATCCCTTGCTTCTATTATCCAATCAAGTTGGATGATCGATATAACACAGATAAAGGCTTCAACATCTTCATTCTTTCTTGAGAGTTCATCTTCCACAACATTTTGCTTCCCTTTTTTATAGATGATTTCAAAATAATAACCCAACATCTTGGTCACCCATTTTTGTTTTTCTTTTGAAGATAGTCTTTGTTCCAAGAAGCATTTAATACTATCATGATTTGTTTTGACCTTGAAGTGCCTACCTATTAGGTAAGGGCTTCATTTCTTCAATGCATGTAGTATTGCCATCATTCCTTCTCATAAATGGGTTTGTGTAAGTCATTTCCCTTGAGTGGCCAACTTTCAAAAGCAAGGGGCCTTCCTTCTTGCATTAGAACATCACCAATGCCATTTCCCGAGGCATCACATTCCACAATAAAGGTTTTTGTGAAGTCTGGTGTGGTCAAGAAAGGAGCTTTGCGCATCTCCTCTTTAAGTTGTTCAAAAGCTTGAGCTGCCTCTGGATTCAATGAAAATGAATCCTTCTTAGTTAATGTCGTTAAAGGTGTTGTTATTCTTCCATAGTTCCGAACAAACTTGCAATAGTAACATGTCAAACCCAAAAATCCTCTAAGATTCTTCAATGTTTTTGGAATCGGCCAGTCCATCATTGCCTTAATCTTGTTAGGGTCTACCTTGACACCTTCATGAGATACAATATGACCCAAATACTCTACCTCCTTCACCCCAAAGAAACATTTGGATGGTTTGGCATATAGTTGTTGCTCCTTTAGTAGTTGTAGCACCTTGTCAACATGTCGCACATGATCCTCCCAAGACTTGCTATAGACTAGTCTATCATCAAAAAATACTAACACAAATTTTTGAAGGGCTTGAAAATGGAATTCATTAACCCTTGGAATGTGGAAGGTGCATTCATAAGGCCAAAAGGCATGACCAAAAATTCTCAATGGCCTTCATGAGTTCAAAATATTGTTTTTGGGATATATGCTTCCTTCATTCTAATCTGATGATACGTTGAATGAAGATCCAACTTTGTGAAATAGATTGTTCCATGTAGTTCATCTAACAATTCATCAATGACAGGAATGGGAAACTTATCTTTAATAGTGATCTTGTTGATCTCTCTATAATCTGGACACATACACCATGAGCCCTCTTTCTTGAGTACCATTACCATTGGTGTAGAGTTATAACTTTGGCTAGGTTTAATAATGCCAGCCTCTAACATTTCTTCAACCATATGCTCAATTTCACTCTTTTGGGCATAAGGGTATCTGTAAGGCCTGATGTTAGGAGGAACACTCATAGGAATTAGGTGAATAGCATGATCATGATTTCGAGTGGGTGGAATACCTTTGGGAATATCTTCAAATCCTTTGGAATGCTTATCAATGATCCCTTGGAGATCTAAGGGAGTAGATGGCTTAGATGTTTGAACATCTAATGAGCATAGTTGTACAATTACACCCTGATGTCCCTTTTTCAATGATTTTGTCATGCCATTAGAGATTATCACCTTACTGGGTTTCCTTGTGATACCCCTTAACTTAACTTCTTTTCCTTCTAATGAGAATTTCAGGAAAAATCTTCAAAATTAAAATCCATTGTTCCCAATGATTGTAACCATTGGATTCCTAGTACGACATCAACACCACCCATGGGTACAGAAATCATTGGAATATTCATTACATATTCCCCCATAGTAATATTGATCTTATTGCATTTTCCTGAGCAATTGATAATTCCTCCATTTGCAATCATTACTTGAAACTCTGGCGCTGGATATATAAAGCAATTTAGAGATTTGGCTAATTTATAGTGAATGGAATTATGAGTACTACCATAATCAATTAGGATTATTATCTTTTTCTTTTTGATATATCCTTCGATCTTGAGGGTTTGAGGAGTGCTAATTCCAGCCAATGCATTACATGATATCACGGGAGTCAACTCTTCAAAAGAAATCTCTTCTACATTTTCATCTTGAGATGGTTCTTGTTATTGTTCTTGTTCTTCTTCCTCTTCACAATCTATGTAGAATAATTTCTTCTCACCACACTTATGCCCCTTACTGTACTTGCTGTCACAATTAAAGCATAAACCTTTTACTTTTCTTTCCTCCAATTGTTGAGGTTTCAACATTGTAGGTTGAGGTGTTTTAGAAGAAGGACCATTTTTCTCTCGATAGATGTTAGGAGTGGTCCTTCTAGTATCCATAGCCATATTTTTACTTTCAACATTTATCGCCACTTTGAATGCATTCTCCAATGATGTGGGTTCCCAAAGGCGAACCTTATGTTGAATGTTATCCTTTAAAGTTCCTATGAATACATCAATCCGGTGCTCATCTAGAATATTTGTTATCTTAATATTCGATCTTTGGAAGTTCTCAATGTGCTCTTGTAACACTATGTTTCCCTCAGTTTGTAAATATAACTATATTGGCCAAGAAAATATGGGAAACTCAAAGGTGTGAATGTTTGATTTGATGGACCTTTGTATAAAAGGTTGATGAATGTAAATTCGGTTATTTTAATAGAAAATGGATACTTATTGCATGACTACTAGAAAGGGGATGTGCTAAGAGAGAACACAAATGTTATGAAAGAGATGGTGGAGGGGACCATGAATGGTTGCGTTAAACTCCACCGAACCAGTACTTTGCTGGATTTAATTGCTCGGGATTAGAACAACCCTTTGACCCAGGAATGAATTACTGTCAGGATGGTAGGTGGAAAGACCTCCTCAAGATTTAATGACGGGATGGGGCAGATCGCCCATCTATCAGACTTCCAGACCTGACCATGGACTGGGAATTTGGGCCACACACAATCTTGCTAGAAAAGGAAAGAAAGGAAAGCGTGGAGGTCAGAGAGGAGATCTGCAAAGAGGGAAGAGACGAGAGACTGAGCTCTCGGGTTCAAGGGAGAACTATGAAAAGAGTGTGTTCTGATCGTAGGAAATAGAGACTGAGACGGGAGAAGGAGAGTAACCTTCGTCCCTATCTATTTATGAGCCGAAAGAAGAGACTTAGTCTCAAAGCATCGTGGTCTAGCTCGGGGGTGGCTAGTGGTAAATCCATTAGGAGTGACTGAGCCTATGGTTGGGTGGAAACATGCACCCCTTCTAGCAGTCGCTTCATGTTATCTAGTTCTGATAAGTGTTTCCATACTTTATGCATTGAATTGGTAATTAATGATTGCATACATGTATTTACATATCTGTAAATGGTTTCTACATTGAAAAGGCTAAATTATGTATATATGTTGGCTTCCTTGAGAACTTATGCTTCTGCTTTTTTCTATATGCTCCAGTTTAACTCTCGAAGGTGTTTTCCCCAGGGAGATACCTCACAACTCCGGAATGGGATCAAGCCTCTTGGCACTGCTACCGTCTCGGTAACCTTACGAGTTTACACTGACCTATTTCAGAATTTAAGGTTCTGCGAATTAGGAAGGTGTTTCCTTCAAACCAATAGCCTGAGAGACCTTGAACTTGTGCCCATGGCCTTAACTAAAACCTGGCTAAGAGTAGAGCTCATAGCCCGAGATTCATCTAAAGGTCCATGTGACCTGGGTCTAGGAACCCTACACTAATCTCGAAAGGAGCTAGTTCATAATGGTTTCGAAGTTTCGGGATTTTGACGCCTGGAATGTCAAATCTCACGATAGTCAAAGTTACCTGAATTCCTAGAGTAACAAGAGCCATAGACGAATCGAAAACATGACAGAGGAGATGAATGTGAACCGTTCGTCAGGAGGAAAACCTATCTCAGTCGTCAGATCGACTCAAAGACCCATTGGAGTTAAAAAATCAAACATCAATCTCTCGATTATATCGATGGTTGGGAATCATTGCAGAGTGTGAAGGTGAAATTAGCAGACATGCTAGTTCACGGCCCGTAATCAACCAATGTCATTAATCTCGTTGGGGATGGAAGATCAATGACCATGATTAGACAGAATCGGGAGAGCACTTCCCATATTGCGGAGATTGGGCCCCGCAATCATTGTGAATTGTCGATCTGTGAATGGAGATGGATGGTAGGGAATCATTGCGGATTGCGAAGGTGAAATTAGCGGACGTGCTAGTTCAAGGCCTGCAATTCACCAACGCCGTTGATCTCATCGGGGTGGAGGATCAACGACCACGATTAGAACGAGTTGGGCGAGTACTTTTCAGATTACGGAGATAGAGATCTCTGATAAAGAGCGAACACGTTGGGGCCCCGCAATCACTGTGAACCGTCGATTGGTGAACAAATGAATATTGGTCATATCATGACCATGAAAAATTGAGGAAGGTTGAAAGACAATAAGATCGGAGTGACGAGGGCACGTGTTGCCCCTGACCCAGCTACGTGTCAGCGCCTGGCACATGCATACCTCGCCCACGTGCTTGGTGAAATGACTGGGATTTCGGGAGTCTAGGACTTCGAGACTCTGGAGGATTCAAGGTGCTTCGAAAATCCCCGAAGTGTCGAAGTGTCAGAGTAGATCCTAGCTGTTAGCACAGGAAGGCACGTGGCAGTAGATCATTGACTCCAGAGAAGAACACTTTGGAGGAATGCGAGGAGTGAAATTCCAAAGTGTCGAAGCCCATTGGAATCGTCCGTTGGGAGGAGGACGCATGGTGCTCGATATGTAACTCCGGATATGGAGTACTTCGGCGAAAAAAGGCGTTGGAATGTTTGAAACTCCCGAACGTTGAAGTCCCAAAGTGGATCACTATCGTCGATCACGAAGGGATGCATGGCGCTCGATCTATAACTTCGGGTATAGAGTGTTTCAGAGGAAAAAAATGTTGGTATGTTTGAAACTCCCGAACGTCGGAGTCCCGAAGTGGATCACAGTCGTTGATCGTGAAGGGGCGCATGGCGCTCGATCTGTAACTCTGGGTATGGAGTACTTCGGAGGAAAAAGGCGTTGGAATGTTTGAAACTCCCGAACCTCAAAGTCTCGAAGTGGATCACAGTTGTCGATCGTGAAGGGACGAATGGCGCTCGATCTGTAACTTCGGGTATGGAATACTTCAGAGGAAAAAGGCATTGGAATGTTTGAAACTCCCGAACATCGAAGTATCGAAGTGGATCACAGTCGTTGATCGCGAAGGGACGCGTGGCACTCGATCTATAACTCCAGGTACGGAGTACTTCGGAGGAAAAAAAGCGTTGGAATGTTTGAAACTCTCGAATGTTGAAGTCCCGAAGTGGATCATAGTCGTCGATCACAAAGGGACGTGTGGCGCTCGATCTGTAACTCTGGGTACAGAGTACTTCAGAGGAAAAATGTGTTGGAATGTTTGAAACTCCCAAACGTTGAAGTCCCGAAGTGGATCACAATCGTCGATCGCGAAGGGACATGTGGCGCTCAATTTGTAACTCCGGGTATGGAGTGATTCGAAGAAAAAAGGTGTTGGAATGTTTGAAACTCCCAAATGCCAAAGTCCTGAAGTGGATCATAGCCGTCGATTGTGAAGGGACACATGGCGCTCGATCTGTAACTCCGGGTATGGAGTACTTCGGAGGAAAAAGGTGTTGGAATGTTTGAAACTCTCGAGCGCCGAAATCCCGAAGTGGATCACAGTCGTTGATCGCGAAGGGACGCATGGCGCTCGATCTGTAACTCTGGGTACGGAGTACTTCGGAGAAAAAAGGCAATGGAATGTTTGAAACTTCCAAATGCTGAAGTCTTGAAGTGGATCACAGTCGTCGATCACGAAGGGATGCGTGGTGCTCGATCTGTAACTCAAGGTATGGAGTACTTCGGAGGAATAAAGGTGTTGGAATGTTTGAAACTCTTGAACGTCGAAGTCCTGAAGTGGATCACAGTCGTCGATCACAAAGGGATGCGTGGCGCTCGATCTATAACTTTGGGTACAGAGTACATCGGAGGAAAAAAAAAGCGTTGGAGTGTTTGAAACTCCCGAACGCCGAGTCTCGAAGTGAATCAGGGTCATCGAAATCCTGAAGGCACGCGACGTCGGATTGTGAACTTCAGAGATATACCACTCTGGAGGATTCACGCGGTGGTTGTCTTGGCGTCTGGTCATATCCCGCAATCATATGCAAGTATAGAGGGATGGAAGAACCCGAAGAACTTGGGAGAGGATATCTGCCAGCTCTGAGCTCAGTTCAGAGCATGGATACCATGGTTGGAAAGCTCTGGGAGAGCATAATGGAATAGAGACCCCGAATGAGGGTATTGACTTTCTTAAGAAGAAAGAAATTTGTACGCCCCACCAAAGGTATGTTACAGCTCTACAATTGAACCCTTTTTCTTGAGATTTATCAATTGGCTAAAGAAGGTATTGCTCCTTATATCCTCATAGTGTGTTATCATTTCTTTGGTGAAAATTGTCCAAGTGACGAGTGATTTGCGAGAACAAAGCCATCGATACCACACAAATTGATTGGGTTCTAAATATAAAGAAACAAATCGTACCTTTTGTGTATGTGGCACATCATGTAGATCAACGAATTGCTCCATTTGAAGTATCCATGTGATTGGATCATTTCCATCAAACTTCCTCATATCAATCTTAGGAAAGTGGTTGGTCTTCAACCCAAAGTTGGAGTTTCAACCCAAAGTTGGAGTTTCTCTAGTCTTGATTCATCTTCCTTGTGTCCTCATCATGAATTTCATGGGATACATTTTCACTTTCAAGTGTCCTCTCTATTAGGAAAGTTTTCAATCCTTCCAAGATCTCCCTTTTTAAACCATCCATTATTTCCTCCAACTTAGCTTCAATTGAATCCATAATCCCTTGTAGTTCATATTTTGTTATTGTCTTCTTTTGTAAATCATTTATGGCCCTGTGCATTTCTTCACCTTCATCAAGAGTCCAAGTAGGACTATCTAGAGGCTTATTTGGTGTAGAAGTTCCCTTTTTTGGTTTGGAATGTTAGCTAAGTATCACTTTTAAACCTTGATTGAGGTGGTTTTGCTAGACGATCTTTCTTCTACTGTATCTCCAAAATTTAGGCCCTTTTAGGTCTAAAAGTTTCTTTTTAAAGTTCTCTGATATGTCTTCTCTGCAATGCCACAAGTCTGATCAAAATTGGATGTGTCAAGTGGAACTTATGGTAACTTCCCCACACCTTGCTAATTTTTGTCCCTTCCATGAGAGCGTACTTGTAAAGCGTGCTAAGAGCACAATATCCGATATTTGATTCTGAAACTTGTACCAAAAATACTACAGATTGTCCACTGTCGAATGCAACTAGTCTCACTTAATTTGGATACTCAATGAAGAATATATCATTGTTTTGTTGATATTATGGTAGCTTTGGGAGGTATGAACCTCTATTGTGACCTTTGACAAGATTAGAATGTTATGGAAGGAAGCAAAGAAATGAAGAAAACCCTACACAAGATGTCGGCTGCAGAAATATAATTAATATGAATTAATTAGTACCCAGAAGAAGAAGTCGGCCCCAATTAGTCTGCCATAACCACTATAAATATAGGGTGCCAGTCTCTCATTTGACACACTTCTCATCAGTTGCAGAGAGCCAGTCCTGTGTAGTGCAGTTGCAATCTTGTGCGCAAGTCCTGGGGAAGGTACTGCGCCAACTTTTGGGTGGGACTATTTGATTAGCTTGGTTACTTCTTGCTTGGTGCGTTAGCCTCTCTTGGCTATTGGATTGCTACCAAGATTCTCTTCTCTGTCAAGGTCAAGGTGCTCGAAGGGTGGCTTCGGCTTATGGTTGGGTGACAAGGGTATTGTCAATAGTAAAACGAGCACAATCTTTCATATGCTAATAGGTTATGGGTCCACACCTCCTTCATTCAGTCTAAACGCTCGAAGGAAACATAGCCGCTAGGATATTGAGCTCATTGAGGAACTATCGCTAGGGTTACTAGCATGAGCAACTTCCAAAGACACTGCCGCTAGGGTTACTAGCAGGAGCAGATTCCAAAGACACTGTCGCTAGGGTTACTAGCAGAAGCAGTTGTAGAAACCCTAATATCAGATCTGGCACCTTGTGATGGAGCATCTCGCTCAAAAAGAAGATATTCAGATGTGCCCTATCTCAGTGCACCTTTTGTCTCTCTCAGAAGACAGAAACGAAGAAGTTGAAGTTTTGGATCAAGGCATGACTAGTTACTAGTCAATTGAAGACATGAGTGAAATGATCAGTCTTTTACACTACTCAGCACTTACCAGAATGATTGAGGATGACATGTGGATAATAGATAATGGAGCTTCTAGGCACATGATGGGAGATCAAGCTAGACTCTCAAATCTAAATGAGAGGAAGACCTCGTACAAGGTAGAACTTGGAGACAAAACCACTTACCCCGTGGAAGGATTTGGACAAGCCTCCATCAAAATGGAAACATATAACTATGTTCACTTAAGCAATGTTTTATATGTACCTGGTTTAGAAAAGAATCTTGTATCGATATATTGCCTAGAAGACAAGGGAAACATAATAGCTTTTGTGGATGGAAAGGTATTATCATGGCATAAAGACTCCAACATAGAGAATGCTAGGGTTATTGGAAGTCATGAAGGAAATATGTATAGACTACTAGAACAAAATGAAGAAGCTCTTGTACACAACGAAGTCAACCCTAATGAGCTTTGGCACAGAAGGTATGCTCACATTAACTATCAAGCATTACCCTTTCTCAAAAGGATGGTTGAGGGAATACCAGAATTGCAGTCTACACATGAAGGAATTTGCAATAGAAACCATTCCCAAGCAGCAACAACAGATCTAAGGAGATTCTAGATCTGATACACTTAGATGTTTGCGGTTTGATGCCAGTAAAATCTCTAGGAGGATCTTCCTACTACGTAATATTCATAGATGAATATTCAAGAAAGACTTGGCTATATCTACTAAAGACAAAAGACGAAGTATTCAATAAGTTTCAAGAATTCAAAGAAGAAATAGAAAACCTCACTAATAAGAAGATCAAGATGCTAAGGATCGATAATGGTGGAGAATACACATCAAAGGAATCCATTGCACTCTGCAAATCAACAGGGATTAGGAGGGAGCTGATTGTTCCTCATAATACTCAACAAAATGGTGTAGCAGGCAGAAAGAAAGAACATATCCATTGAAGAAACCGTAAAAGCCTTACTAAATGATCAAGGTCTATCAATTTTCTTATGGGGAGAAGCAACAATGACAACAATATATGTGCATAACAGAAGTCCTCATCGTATATTGAAGGACATGACACTAGAAGAAGATTTCTCGGGTAAGAAACCTAATGTGGAAAATCTAAGAATATTTGGATGTCTTGTTTACTCTCACATTCCTAAGGACAAGAGGAATAAACTAGAACCTTCAGGAAAGAAATGGATATTCATGGGATACAATGATTCATCCAAATCTTATAGAATATATATTCCAAAACAACACAAGATTGAAGTCAGCAGAGACGTAACATTCAATGATAAGATGGCTTTCAAGAAATCCATAGAAGAAACTATAGAAGAAGAAGAGATTGAAGAACTTAACGAAGAAAGCATAGAAAACGAAAATGACGAAAAGGAACTACATGATCATCCTATGGAGCCATGTGAAAACATTGATTCAGATATCGTACCTAAGACCAAGAAAAGACCAGCTTAGCTTGAAGCTACCTTACAAGATGCAGAAAGACTCAAGGTTCTAGAAGGAACATTCAGAAAGAGTAAAAGACCTAAAAGATTCTCAAGTTATGCAACATACATGACAAAGCTTCTAGATGAAGAACCTACCACATTTGAAGAAGCAATTCAAAAGGGACAATGGAAAGAAGCTATAACGGAAGAGCATCAATCCATTATGAAAAATGAGGTATGGTAAATCGTACCAAGACCTAAAGAAAAATCGGTGGTAACTTCAAAATGGGTGTACAAGATCAAACATGTAGCAGACGGAAGCATGGATAAATAAAAGGCAAGATTCGTAGCTAGAGGGTTCTCCTAGAAGGAGGGAGAAGATTATGAAAAAATGTTTGCTCCGGTGGCTAGATATACTTCCATCAGAGCTATCGTATCTCTTGCCACTTCCATGGGATGGAACCTACATCAGATGGATGTAAAGACAACTTTCCTCAATGGAGAAATTGAAGAAGAAGTATATTTGAACAACCTCAAGGGTTTGAGGTACATTCCAGAGACACTCACATTTGCAAATTAAAGAAATCTCTATATGGAATCAAGCAATCTCCAAGGGATTGGTATGCCAGAATGGACAACTATCTAACGAGACTTGGTTTCTCCAAGAGTCATGCAGATCCAAACCTTTATTATAAAGTCGTGGACAATGCACCTGTAATTCTACTACTATATGTTGACGATCTATTCATAACAGGTGAAG
>ML798353.1:36299-68987 GCA_009831015.1 Picea engelmannii | reverse complement strand
ATTATTATAATAAAGTGTTTGAAGGGAAATAAATTATGATATTATTTTTGTAATCTTTTCTATATTTAAAACAATATTATAACATCGATAAATATTTATTACACATCAATTTAGGATTATCTTCAAATAAATCTAATATCTAACCCTAGCTAGAGTGTTTGTGTGGAGTGTTATTTTCTTCCCTACCTAGTTTCAATTCTCACAAATGGCATGTCTAGTTCTTGATAACTATATTGTTACAACGCCCTTAAGCTCTATGTTCGACAAATTTCCTTGAAATATATATTTAGAGAAAATAAAATTAATTAAAAATAAAGATACCCAATCTTACTAATTTGAATATAAATCTTACTAATTATATTTATTAAAATTTATGGTTTTCTATAAAAATGAAAAATTTTAATCTTCACAATCACCACATGATATAGAATAAGATATTTGATGCAAACCATCATACTCCTAATGTTCCATGTCATCATCATTTATAGTTGTCTCCATCCAAATTAGCCTTTATCTCTATAATAAATATATATATAAAAAAAAAATTCTAATACCATGTTCAATTTTGACAAAAAGATTTTTTTGGTTATGTATGAAAATAACTATAGAAAATTCAAAAATTCCTCTCAAATTCCATCGAACTTCACTTCTACATCTAATACATTGATTCCACCTCGATAAATTTCAAACTTCCACTTCAAAGATGGATGTTTGTGCATTTTGGTAATTCTTTATGTTCCTTTAGGAGAGTGTGAAAAGATGATTGGGTAGGCACACTACAACTAAGTGGCAAGGCATTTTGGCATGGAAAAGGCATTGAAAGTGTTCCATAAGTACTTATGCTTGTCAAAGCTCTAACAAGACATTAACAATATCAAAACGTGCACTCCACTTGCAATTGCTAAACTCAAGATTAAGAAGCAAAGATTGTGCACGCATGGGAAACCCCCAAGTATTTTCCCACATTTCGTGGATGGTAAACAGGTTAAACCGTTCAGCTTGATTATGGGCCTAACCTAGTGGGGACATCAAGTGAGGCCCTAAACAGACTCATGGTTAGGGATTTGAACCCGAAACCTCATTCAAACAAATAACGAAACTCATCCACTTTAGCTAACCCACCGGGCTAAGTCTACCCTCAACTATGCATGGTAATGGTTGTGTTTTTGTAGTTGTTGATTGGTTCTCTAAGATGATAATTTTGGCATTCTACAAGAATAATTTCATAGAACAAGCACCTGCTAAGCTCTTCTTCGGAGATGTTTGGGTTCATTTTGGGTTGCCAAAGACCATTGTTTTTTATATGGACATAATCTTGCTAAGTATATTTTGGTCTATGTTTTGTTTCATGATGAACACCAAAATAACCAAATTGATTACCTTCCATCCTCAGATCAATGAACATATAAAAGTAGTCAATGGGATGCTTGTACATATCCTATAAATGTACAACTCCAAGCATCCACATACACACGATGAAAGCCTTCCTTATTTGAGTATGAAAGTTTTCATAGTCATAATGTTGCTTAAACTTTCTAGAGATAAACTTTGTGAGAATTTATGAAACATCTGACTTTTCAAGTGGACACTCACCCATCATTAAGGATGAATAAAGTTATAATGGTATTGAAAAAAATATTGATGCTAATGATTTAAAAGATGAAATGAGATGATGATCCATTAGAAATTATTAATAATTTAATAGAAAATCTTTTCAACAAATTAGTAATAAAATGATTATAGAAAAATAAATATGAATTAGAATAATAATAATTAAAATAACTAAAAATAATTTGATAGAATATCGATTGAAAATTAATAATAAAAATGATATATATATATAGATTTTGATTTTGATTTGAATTGATGTTAAAAAGATTAAATTAGAATTAAAAATTAAAAAAAAATGGAAAAAAAAGGGTGGGCATATGTCTAAAGAATAAGCATTAAAAAAACAAGGAAAATCATTTATTTATAATAAATGATCCATCAGGATGAATTAGGGAATTCAATGGAAAAAGAGCAATCATCCGGGAATTGAGAAGAGAATACAGGGACGGTGAATAGGATTCCAAAAGAGTAAGTCCGAAGGGGTAAAAAGAAGAGGATAAAACCTTACAATAAGGAAATTGGAAGAATTCCAATTTCAAAGTTAATAAAACTTTAAATTGCTTTTTTTCCATTTAATTTCTTAATTCGTTCTTATGAATAATTTATTATAAAAAAAAAAAAAAAAACATTCGGCCTTATGAATAATTTACTTAAAAAAAAATCAGGACTTTTTGTGGTTAATTTCTAATTTCAATTTAATCTTCTTAATAGTCAAGGTATATTATTTTTATTATTAATTTTTAATTTGTCTTCTATTAAATTATTTTTAATTTTTATTTATCAAATTCTTGTTAATTATTTTATCTATTATTATTATTATTATTTTTTGGTAATTCTCAACCATGTGATTAGTGAGGGATTGACTTGTGGTTGAGATTCCATGAACTAGGGGCATCTAAGCCATCAAAGTCACTCGAGGAGCCATGACCCAGGGACATTTAAGTAGTCAAAGTCACAGGATCACACCCAACCTGGACCACACCAACTGTTAACATGGTTGGATTTGAGGCGTCCCCAGGGGTTTCGAACCGATGACTTTCACTTAAGGAGTACCTTAACAACACACTCCCTCACCGACTGCTCTAGACCTCGGGGACTTAACCATTATTATTTTAATTCTTATTTAATATTTATATAATCATTTCATTACTAATTTTCCAAGGGTCATTTTTCAAATGGTCATCTATTAAATTATTAATAATTTCCAATGGTTGGTTACTTCATTTCTTCCTTTAAATCATTACCACAAGAACTCTTTTCAAYACCATTATATCTTTATTCRTCCYTGATGATGGGTGYAGTGTCCATTGGAAATGTCAGATGTTTCATAAACTATCACACAATTTATTTCTAGAATGTTTAAGTAACCTTCCTTATGTTCMACACAACTACAACAAAACTCTTTGTAATTCTATTGGTCACAACCCTTTCAAGTGTTCTTGAGGTTCCAACCACTGGCCTTAATTGAAGTAGCTTATCCATTGCATAAACACAGGAAGATTCATCCCATGCTCAAAATGAGGCAGAGAAATAAACAATATTTGTTGAATAGATCTAGTGACAAGTTCACGATATTTTATAGAAAGAAAACACCAAGTACAAATAGAAACACAATCAACATAGTGTTCCGCACAATTTTTAGGTTGGTGATAAGGTAGTGATAAGGTATGGTTTCACTTGTAGAAATCCTAGAAACTTACGAGCCGCCATTGGAAGCTTAGACCACTTTGATATGAGCCTTACACTATCTCCAAGGTCGTGGGTGAGCATGTTTTTGAATTAAATCTTCCACCATTCCTCAACCTACACCATGTCTTTAATGTGGATCTTCTTTGACTATACTTTCTGCCTCTATTAGACACCTTAAAGGTGGCAAACAACTTGGCCCATATAGAGATCAAACCTAAATACATTGTGCAAGATATAGTGAACCAAATTATAGAGAGAACTCACCAATGAAACATATAAATCTATTGGGTTGTATAAGTAGGGCATCTACTTCAATAGGGAAAGTGGYTTATCATTGTTGGGTGAATTATATAATAGTAATTTGGTACATTAATTATAAATCCGGGTATGTAGACTTATGAAGCACTAGGAAAAATATACGTAGAACAAATCTCAAAGACACACCATTCCAATAAACTATGAAATAAATTCAATCTAATTGCTCACCTGATAGTGGAAATTCTAAGGTAGAATTGCATGTCGGATATAGATTTTTAAAGTCAACAGTACTCCATTGGATCCACTCTATTAGTCATGTTGGCAACCATTAACTTGAAACAAAAGCAACACAATAAAAAACAAATACATGTGATCAAATTTTTTATCATGGGAAGTTGTTGATCAGTAAAGAACAACAATAATTATTGAATTGATTTGTAGCTCTGGACAATTCTTGTCCAGAAAATCACCAACTAAACTGTCAAAAAATCAAGTATGAAGCTTCATGTTCAAAAGCATTAGTTGAACTACAACATAAATGAAATTTCAACATTAATTAATTGATCTCACTATTGAATTTCGATCAGACTGTCTACAGGAATTGAACTTAATGAATTAATGCCAATAACGAAAGTATAATTAATTCTAATGTAACAAATAGATAAACAAAACAAGCTAGGGTGTTGCTTCTGAGATGAAGGGGGGCCTACCTTCTCTCAGAAGTATGCCTGCTAACACTTACAAGCTCAGGAACACAATAGAGAAATGAATATGAACCAATTTTATATTCCATAATTAACGGAGTACATGGATGCTTGAACAGAGTGGGATCTTCCTCCTTAATGCTTTATCTATCTATCAATTCCTATGTTCGGGCATGATTGCCTCTCATATTTATACAATGAGTTTCAAATTAAATACCAACAACTCTTGAACTTCCAATCTTGTGCAATCCACTAAACATAATCGAGATATTACAATTTTAGCTTCGAACAAACCAATTCAAACAACACAATCTTGTGAAAAGTCATTCAGTTACAATTTCATGATCGATGTAACATACCCATAGTGGGGTGTAAAAAATTTGTTCTCCTTTAGGAAACAAATCCACTTTCCACGATCTCTAATTTGGAAGGCCGGGGAACTAGCCCCCTTTTTCTTTGACGACCATCGTATAAGACTGTGGGTTATAACCGAGTGCCAATCACGTGATTGCGGGTGCAAACAAAGGTGGTTTGAGTCCAACTTCCTTTCTCCCCGCAATTCACCACGAGCCACCACGTGTCTCTTTCTCAATACTGTGGTTCTGATTGCGGCTTGCCCCCTAACCTTTAAAGTCCGAGCACTTTCTATCCCCGCAATTCAACGTGACTTTTGATCTCATGATCTTGACGGTACTTTTGAACTAACAACTCAGATCTGCCCCCTTTTTAAATCAATGGACGTTATTTTCTTTGAGACTTTGGCATTTGGAGTTTTCAACTCTCAAACCTTTCTTTCTCTGTAGTGGCTATCTCTCGGAGTGGAAGGTCTACAGACACCTGTCCTTCGCAATCCCTCGCAAACAAACGGTTCAGATGAACTCCGGATCTCCGGCCTTCGAGAGTTCTTTGTTTATTACCTTCTCTTTATTCCAGAGTGATTTCTCCCTGAGTGGAAGATTGTTTTCCACATGTACTCTCCACATCAACGGTCCTGGTCCTCTTCGGGACTTTGACATTCTTCAACCAAGACTAGATCAATGGCCCTCAGCTCCCTTCTTGATCAATGGTCGAGATTATACTTCGGGACTTTGGCGCTTTCACCCTCTACTTTCCTCCAAAGTATTTTGTACCTGGAGTTCTGGATCGGGCACCATGTGTCCACCTCAAATTGACAATTCTCGTCCACTTCGGTGGTTTGGGCTTTGACGATTTCAAACTTTTCTCCTTCGCGTTCTCTCATAGTGTTTTCACCCGGAGTTCATGATCTATCGCGACGTGCCCTCTGGATCTAACGATCTAGATTCTCTTCGGGTCTTCAGGATTTGGACCTTTCAATTCTCAAACTTCACTTTCCCTCGAAGTATGCAGATTTCTTCCATGTGTCCCCCTTGAATTGGACGGTTTAGAATTACTTTGGGTCTTTACTCGAAGTCCACAGATTCACGCTACTTGTCCTCCGAATCTAACGGTTGAAATTCATTTCGGCTCTCCGACTCTCCGGTCTTCGGGAGTTTCAACTCTCAACTAAAACTCTCGAAGTGATTTCTCCAGAGTTACTGATCTATTGACACGTACCCCTCCTGGCGATCAACGACCAGGACCTACTTCAGGTCGTCGGCAATTCCGCTCTCTCCTTGACCACAAACTCTCGCTCAGGAATTGTGGATCTTGCGCAACCTATCCCTCTTGGTGATGAACGGTCCCAATTCACTTCAGGACTTCGGGACTTTGTCCAGTCAATCCTCCTACGTACACAAAAGTTAAAACTCGTGCACTTTACCTTAGATCAGATGACTATCGTCCCTTTGCACTCAGATCCGACGATTAGGATCTGTTCCTTCCCAATGCTTCTCCTCTGCTTCCGTGGACGCTGATCTGACAGTCCAGGCTTCTTCCCACAATCGATCTGACGGTTGTTGTTGCTCCTCCTCCTGAGCTTCTGACTTCTTCTGAATTGGAAGAGTTTTTTGGATGTTTAAAGGTCTCAGCCCTCGTTCCTCCTGCGAGCCCAACTATCTTGGGTCTCGCCTTTGTTCTTGAAAATGTTATCTCTTCTGATATTTCGATTCTCTCAGACCGACGATACTGAAGGACTCCATTACTCTGCAGATTTCCTAAGGGCTCACGACCATCCCTCTCGTAACTATTCAAGGTTTGGCAGTCGTGATACGACCAATACCGAGGTGTCTATCGATCGACAATTCACAGTAATTGTGGGGCCCCAACATGCATGCTCTTTATTAGAGATCTCACCCTCTACAATCTGGAAGTACTCGCCCAACTTGGTCGAACCGGAGTCATTGATCTTCTAGACCGACGAGATCAATGACGTTGGTGAATTGCGGGCCACGAACTAGCGTGTCTGCTACATTCACCTTCGCGCTCCGGAATGATTCCCCACCCTCGATCTTCATTTATATATAGATGGTTCACAGTGATTACGGGGTTCAACCTCCGTAATATGGGAAGTACTCACTCGACTCTAGCCTAGTTCTAGTCGTTGATCTCCCATTCCCGACAAGATCGATGACGTGGGTTGATTGCAGGCCGTGAACTAGCATGTCCACTAATTTCACCTTCGCGCTCCGCAATGCTTTCCCGCTGTCAGATTATTAAGTCATCATTGGTTTGGGTAACTTGACTATCGTACAACTTGACATCTCCGAGCTTCGAGCTCCAAGGTTCCAAAACCTTCATGAGCTAACTCCTTTTTGCGTAGGGTTCCTAGACCCAGGTCACGTGGATCTTCAAATGACTCTTGGGTTGTAATCCCCGCCCTTAGTCGGGTTTTTGGTTAGGGACTTCGGTGCGAGTTCAAAGTCTCCTAGACTATTGGTCTGAAGGGAACTCCTTCCTAACTCACAGATCTTTAAGCTTTGAGCCAAGGCAAGGTGGACTCGCGAGGTTACCAAACAATAGCTATGTCAAGAGGCATGCTTCGACTCTGGAACGGTAATGTAATTCTCTGGAGAAAGCGCCTTCGAGGATTGAACGAGAGCATATGGAAAATCATACATAAGTATATGTTCTCAATGGAATGAATGTATACTCATAACTTAATCATTTAATACAGAAACCATTTATAGACATATAAATACACACATGCAACCATTATTTCCAATTCAAATCACAAGGCATGAAAACACTTATCAGAACTATAAGGCATGATGCGACTGCTGAAAGGGGTGCTCATTTCCACCCAACCATAGGCTTAGTCACTCCCAATGGATTTATCACTGGCCATCCCCGAGCTTAGACCATGATGCTTTGAGGTTCAATCTCTTTCTTCTAGCTCAACAAAAGTTAGGGATGAAGGTTACTCTCCTTCTCCCAACACAGAAATGGATGGGGACGAAGGTTACTCTCCTTCTCCTGACTCAGAAATAGATGGGGATGAAGGTTATTCTCCTTCTCCTGGATCAGTCTCTATTTTATGGGATCAAAACTCACTTCCCTTCTCCTCAGTCCTTTCTTGGACCTGAGAGATTCGACTCTCATCTCTACACTCTTCGCAGGTCTCCCTCTACACCCACCACGCTTCCTTTCTTTCCTTCCTCAACAAGATTGTGTGTGGCTTGAATTCCCAGTATGTGGTCAGGTTTGGAAGCCTTACGGATGGGCGATCTTCCCCATACCCTCATTAACTCTTGAGGAGGTCTTCCCACCTACCAACCTGACTGAGTTTCATTCTTGGGTCAGAGGGTTGTTTTGATCTTAAGCAATTCAATCCATCAAAGGTACTGGTTCAATGGAGGTTAACGCAACCATTCCAGGTCCCTTCCACCACCTTTTCATAGCATTCACGGTCTCTTCTTAGCACGCCTCCTTTCCAGTAGTCATGCAACATATATCCATTTTCTATTAAAATAAAAAATATTACATTCATCGACCTTTAATACAAAGGTCCATCAAATCAAACATTCACACCTTTGAGTTTTCCATAGTTCCCTGGCCAATATAGTTATAATTACAAATTGGGGGAAACAGGGCATTACAATTCCCTCCCCCTTAAAGGAACATTGTCCTCGATGTTCTATCTGTCAACCATATATGTACATATAGGAGTAAACAAAATTGTATATGCATGTCTCATGGCATCCTCCATTTCCCACGTAGTCTCATCTGGGCCAAAGTGTTTCCACTGCACCTTGACCTGTACAATGGTTCGGTTCTTGAGTGTGGTTTCCTATCTAGTATGCATTGAGGTTCTGGCAGGAATTCTCCCTCCGGCTCCAGATGGATCACATAGCAATCAATTATATGATTATAATCATGTACATATTTCTTCAATAATGAAACATGGAAAAAATTATGTGCTTTTACTGTGGGAGGAAGTGCTAGCCTATAGGCTACATGTCCCACTCTATCTAAGACTTCAAAGGGTCCACAATACCAAGGTGCCAGTTTGGCACAAGCTCCCATTCTTAGGGAACTCTTCCTGGGTCTAACTCTGAGATAGACATGGTCTCCTGTCTTGAACTCTTTGGGAGTTCTCTTTCTATCGATGTAAATTTTTTGTCTATCCTGAGAAATCTTCAAATTTTACCTTATCTGGATCACTTGTTGTTCCATTTCTTTCAGCATGTCAGGTCTGATTGTAATTTTGTCCACTGGATTACTCCAACTGATTTGAATCTTTCACTGTCTACCATAGAGGGCTTCAAAAGGGCTAATCTTCAAAGATTCTTGATAACCGTTGTTGTAGGCAAACTCTACCAATGGTAGGTAGTCTTCCCACTTCTTAGGTTGATGCATTACATGAATTCTTAGCATGTCCTCTACTATTTGGTTCACTCTTTCTGTCTATCCATCAGTTTGAGGGTGATAGGTTGTGTTGAACAACAATTTAGTCTCAAAACTAACCGTTAGGGATTTCCAAAAACTTGAAGTAAATTTGGTGTCTCTGTTAGATACAATTTCCTTGGGCATACCATGCAGTCTTAATATCTCTTTCATGAAGATGTTGGCAATATCTATTGCCTTGCAAGTTGACTTGACATGGACAAAATGAACAGACTTACTCAGTTTGTCCACCACAACCATAATAACATCATTTTGCTTGGTCGACTTTGGTAATCTGGTGATGAAATCCATGGAGATGGTTTCCAATTTCCATTCTGGGATTGGTAGGGGTTGTAAAAATACCGTTGGATGCCGATGTTCTACCTTAACTTGTTGGCATTATAGGCACTTAGCTAGATAGTTAGCTATGTCTTTCTTCAATCCAGGCCAATAGAATTGTTTCCTAGTGGTCGTGATCATTTTCTGATATCCCGGGTGATCGATATATGGTCTCTTGTGTAGTTCATCCATTATGAACCTCTTCAAGTCGTCATAGTTTGGAATATACAATCTATTTCTGTAAGTCAACAAGCCTTCCTCGAGCATCTGGTAGCCTTCATACTTTAGCCTTGTAGGCTCTTTCCTTAGGTACGAGGTCACGGTCTTGAAGAATGCATTTGTTTCTTGTGCATTCTTGACTCTTTCCCTGACATCTGTTTCACAGGTGCTTAATGCTGCCAGATGAATCATTTTTATACTTCTGCTAAAGGCATTGACCACCCTATTTTCCTTTCCTTTGATGTGTTTAATTTCGAAATCAAACTCACTAAGGAGAGCCATCCACCTAGGTTGTCTGGCATTGAGTTTTGGTTGATCAAACAGGTGCCTCAACCCACAATGGTCTGTCATAAGCACAAATATCCTACCCATGAGGTAGTGCCTCCACATTTTTAAAGCATGTACTATGGAAACCGACTCTAGGTCATGGGTCACATAATTGATCTCATGCTCATTTAATTTCTTGGACGCGTAGCAAATTACATGTCCCTCTTGCATAAGGACTCCTCCAAGTCCTTCCTTGCAGGCATCTGTACACATGAGGAAATTATTATCTGGGTTTGCAATATTCATCACGAGTGCATGGGTCAGGAGGTATTTCAGTTCCTTAAATCTTTCTTCACATTTTGATGTCCAAATGAATTTAACCCCCTTTTTCTAAAGGGAAGTAATTGGAAAACCAATCTTGGAAAACCCTTTTATGAACCTTCTATAGTATCCTGCTAAGCCCATGAAGGATATGATATCGGATTCATCCTTTGGGATAGGCCATTCCATAATAGATATGATCTTATCGGGGTCCACTGTCACCCCTTTCTTAGAAATGACATGGCCTAAGTAATGGACATGCTTCTGAAAGAAGTTGCACTTGCTAAACTTAGCGTAGAGTTGCTGCTCTCTTAGTACTTGAAGTACTCATCTAAGATGTTCTTCATGTTCTTCTATGTTCTTGGAGTAGAATAGGATATCATCAATGAAGACCAATACAATTTTTTCTAGAAATTTGTTGAGTACATTATTCATTAAGCACATAAAAGTGGCGAGGGGCATTGATTAACCCAAATGGCACCACCACGAATTTATAGTGACCATACCTTGTCTTGAAGGTTGTTTTGTGGATGTCTTCATCCTTAATCTAGACTTGATGGTATCGAGACCTTAAGTCGATCTTCTAGAAGATGGAAGCACCTCCCAATTGGTCGAACAAGTCATCGATGCTTGGTAAGGGGTACTTGTTCTTTATGGTTATCTTATTGAGTTTATGTAATCTATGCACAGTTGGAGTGTGCCATATTTCTTTTTCACAAACAAGATGGACTCTCCCCATGGAGATACACTGGGTCGGATGTAGCCTTTGTCCATCATCTCTTTTAGATGTAGCTTGAGCTCAACTAGTTCTGGCGTACTCATCCTATATGGTGTTCTACATGCTGGCACTGCTCCTGGTGTAAGTTCTATCGAGAAGTCAATATCCCTTCTTGGAGGTAGACCTGGTACCTCTTATGGGAATACGTCCTTGTATTCTCTTAATATGGGGTGGTCTGTTAGGTTTGGTTTGTCATCCTCAACAGATTCCAACTCCTATATTGCATATAGAGGACATCCTTTTCTGCAATACTTTTTCATTTGAAGAGATGATATTTTTCTTACTGAGATAGGCTTCTGAATCCCTTGGAGGGTTATCTTTCCCCCTTCTTCATTTAGACATTCTAAAGTTTTATGGTAACAATCCAACTTAGTTTTATAAGCAGCCAACCAGTCCATACCAATCAACAAGTCATAAGACCCTAGGGGAAGTATGTTAAGGGTCGCTCGGGTGGGCAATCCACCCATGATGAATTGGCAGGATGGTATGACCTATGCCACTTTCCTTTTGGTCCTAGTGGCTAGTCATATGCACCACGGCTTAACATGTCTAACTGGTTGTAGTTTGCACTTATCAACAGTTTGAGGGGCCACATAACTCAAATTAGAACCAAGGTAAATTAAAATAGAAACTAGATGGTTGACGATCATACCTTCCAGCTCCACTACTGAAGCTTGGTGGCTTGATTATTGTCCAAGGCTGCATAGATTCATGGCATGCTCCTGGCTACATCATTGACGGTGGTAGATTCTTGGATATTGTAGACTCTCTTACTGTTCTGTTGTCTATGTGGACAGTCCCTCAACTGATGATCTTCTCCACAACCCCAACATTTTAAGGGTTCTTTCTTTAGGTTATCAGTCTTTCCTGGGACTGTCTTAACAGGTTTATTTCCACTTTGAGAGGGGAAATTTTGCTGATACACACTTCTAGTAGGAAGGCTCATCCTAGAACCCTTTCTATAATTCTTAAATCTTGAGGATTTAAATCCCTTCTTCTTGAATCCCAAACTACTCTTCCTCTTCTAGTCTTCATGAGGTCCTGTCTTATTCCCAAACTGTTCATAACAATATCTTGCCTTCCGAATGGTTTCTTCTAAGGTCTTTGGTTCGTTAAACTCAATCCTATCCCGATAGGTCTGAGGTAATCCACTAATAAATCACTGCATTTTTTCCTTCTCATCCTTTATGTAGGGTACATACCTCAATAGCTCAAGGAATTTATTGACATATTCATCTATGGTGAGATGCCCCAGCTTGAGTTCATAGAACTCCTTAGTCTTCCCATCCATGTATTTCTCTAACAGATATTGCTTTCTGAAGTATTTCTCGAACTTCTTCCATGACAAGTCCTTCTCATGGAATCCTTTCACATTCCTAAGGTCTTCCCACCAAATGGAAGCCTTTCCATTCAGGTTGAAGACGGTTATTCGAGCCTTCAAGTTTTCAGAGTAATCATGGAATCTGGAGTACTTATTTAAACCAAGTAGCCAAGCTTCAGCCTCTTCTCCCTTCTTAATCTGTCCATCGAAATAGGGTGGTTTGGCTTTCTTGAACTCTTCAAGATAGTGATTTTTGGAACGCTTCCACTTCCTTCCTTCCCTTTGAGAATGTGAGCTCGCTCTGCTACTAGAAGATCCTTCGGAGTTCCCAGCTTTCTTTCCAGAGGACTCTGCCGATGAGTGTCCCCTGCCTCCAGATTGGGCCTTCTTCGAGGTACTTCTCCTAGTGTGGTCATGTTTTCAGATATCAGGTGGACTTTGACTTCTCTTCTCATGTCATCGGTCCATATGATTGGTTGCGGGTTCATGCTGCAGTTTCCTCTGTATGTCGGATAATCTCTGTAGAAAGACTATGTTAATTTATGTTTTTTTTTCTTTCTCCTTTATCAGTCTCTTGTTGTCAGCCTTGCAACTCTATAATTCGGCCTTGAGGCTTCTTACAATTTCACCCAGATCCAGAGGGGTTTCCACCACCCTCCTTTTGTCAGATTCTTCGTCTCTATTGTGGGAGCCATCCCCCACTTCATGACATGTCACCATCCTTTAGTCTTGAAGTTTTCCTGTGGTTTACTGATTGCTCGAGTGTTGACAAAAACATTTATTGTTTGCTAACAATTTATGAATGATACATGATTCAAATTCCTTAAATGCACACACATAATAGAACGTTTCATTTTTTTCCTCAATAATTTTTTTAACCAGACTCTTTAAGGAGGCAAGCTAGGGGGTCACTCTTAAAAGTACTCTACTTATGTTTTTTTTTTTTTTGAGCGACACGTCCATGAGCCCAAGCAGGCCAAGTGTTGTAACCATGCTCTGATACCAATTTGTAATGTAGCCACGGTGGGGCGTAAAAATTTTGTTCTCCTTTCAGAAACAAATCCACTCTCCTCGATCTCTAATTTCGAAGGTCTGGGAACTAGCCCCCTTTTTCTTTCACGACCATCGTATAAGACCACGGGTTATAACCGAGCACCAATCACGTGATTGCAGGCACAGACAAAGGTGGTTTGAGTCCAACTTCTTTTCTCACTACAATTCACCACAAGCCACAATGTGTCTCTTTCTTAATACCATGTTTCTGATTGTGGCCCGACCCTAACCTTTAAAGTCCGAGCACTTTCTATCTCTGCAATTCAATGTGACCTTTGATCTCACAATCTTGATGATACTTCTGAACTAACGACTCATATCTTCCCCCTTTTTAAATCAACAAACATGATTTTCTTTGGGACTTCGATGTTCGGAGTTTTCAACTCTCAAACCTTGCTTTCTCTGCAGTGGATATCTCCTGTAGTGGAATATCTACGGACACCTATCCCTCGCAAACGAACGGTTCATATGAACTCCATCTCTCCGTCCTCAGGGAGTTCTTTGTTTATTACCTTCTCTTTCTTCCAGAGTGATTTCTCCCAGAGTGGAAGATCGTTTTCCACACATCCTCTCCAGATCAATGGTCCTGGTCCTCTTCGGGACTTTGGCATTCTTCAACCAAGACTAGATCAACGACCCTCAACTCCCTTCTCGATTAATGATTGAGATTCTACTTAGGGACTTCAGCAGTTTCACCCTGTTCTTTCCTTCGGAGTATTTCATACCTGGAGTTCTAGATTGGGCACCACGCATCCACCTCAAATCGACGGCTCTCATCCGCTTCGGTGGTTCGGGCTTCAGAGATTTCAAAATCTTCTCCTTCATGTTCTCCCAGAGTGTTTTCACCCGGAGTTCATGATCTGTCACCATGTGCCCTCTGGATCTGACGATCCATATTCTCTTCGGGTCTTCAGGGTTTAGACCTTTCAATTCTCAAACTTCACTTTCCCTTGAAGTATGCAGATTTCTGTTGTGTGTCCCCCTTGAATCGGACGATTGAGAATTACTTCAGGTCTTTACCCGAAGTCCACATATTCATGCTACTTGTACTCCGAATCTGATGATTGAGATTCATTTTAGCTCTCTGACTCTCTAGACTTTAGGAGTTTCAACTCTCAACTGAAACTCTCAAAGTGATTTCTCTGGAGTTACTAATATATTGACACATACCCCTCCTGTTAATCAACGACCAGGACCTACTTTGAGTCTTTGATGATTTCACTATCTCCTTGACCCCAAACTCTCGCTCAGGAATTTTGGATCTTGCGCCACCTGTCCCTCTTGGCAATGAACAATCCCAATTCACTTTGGGACTTAGAGACTTTGGCTAGTTGATCCTCCTATGTACACAAAGAATAAAACTCGTGCACTTTACCTTAGATCGGACGACTATCATCCCTTTGCACTTAGATCCAACGGTTAGGATCTGTTCCTTCCCAATGCTTCTCCTCTACTTCCTTGGATGCTAATCTGATGGTCTAGGCTTCTCTCCACAATCGATCTGACGGCTGTTGTCGCTCCTCCTCCTGAGATTTTGAATTCTTTCGACTTGGAAGAGTTTTTTGGATGTTCAAAGGTCTCAACCCTCATTCCTCCTGCGAGTCGAGCTATCTTGGGTCTCGCCTTTGTTCTTGAAAACGTTATCTCTTCTGATATTTTGATTCTCTCAGACCGACGATATTGAAGGACTCTGTTACTCTAAGGATTTCCTAAGGGCTCACAACCATCCCTCTTGTAACTATTCAAGGTCTGGCAGTCGTGATCCGACCAATACCGAGGTGTCTGTCGATCGACGATTCACAGTAACTGCGGGGCCCCAACGTGCATGCTCTTTATCAGAGATCTCACCCTCCGCAATCTGGAAAGTACTTGCCCAACTTGGTCGAACCAGAGTCATCGATCTTCCAGATCGACGAGATCAATGACGTTGGTGAATTGTGGGCTGCGAACTAGCGTGTTCGCTACTTTCACCTTCACGCTCTTTAATGATTCCCCACCCTCGATCTTCGTTCATAGATCGACGGTTTGCAGTGATTACGGTGTTCAACCTCTGTAATCTAGGAAGTACTCACTTGAATCTAGCCTAGTTCTAGTCATTGATCTCCCATTCCCGACCAGATCGACGACGTGGGTTGATTGCGGGCCATGAACTAGCATGTTCGCTAATTTCACCTTCACGCTCCGCAATGCTTCCCCGCTGTCAGATTCTTAAGTCATCGGTGGTTTGGGTAACTTGACTATCGTACAACTTGACATCGCTGAGCTTCGAGCTCCAAGGTTTCAGAACCTTCATGAGCTAACTCCTTTTTGTGCAAGGTTCCTAGACCCAGGTCACATGGATCTTCAGATGACTCTTGGGTTGTAATCCCTTCCCTTAGTCGGGTTTTTGCTTAGGGACTTAGGCACGAGTTCAAAGTCTCCTAGACTACCGCTATGAAGGGAACTCCTTCCTAACTCACAGAGCTTTAAGCTTTGAGCCAAGGCAAGGTGGACTTGTGAGGTTACCAAACGGTAGCTATGTCAAGAGGCATGCTCCAACTCTGGAATAGTAATGTAACTCTCTGGAGAAAGCACCTCTAAGGATTGAACAAGAGCATATGGAAAATCAAACTGAAGTACATGTTCTCAATGGAATGAATGTATACTCATAACTTAAGCATTTAATACAGAAACCATTTATAGACATATAAATACACACATGCAACCATTATTTCCAATTCAAAGCACAAGCATGAAAACACTTATCAGAACTATAAGGCATGATGCGAATGCTGAAAGGGGTGCTCGTTTCCACCCAACCATAGGCTCAATCACTCCCAATGGATTTATCACTAGCCACCCCCGAGCTTAGACCACAATGCTTTGAGATTCAATCTCTTTCTTCCATCTCAACAAAAGTTAGGGACGAAGGTTTCTCTCCTTCTCCCAACACATAAATAGATGGGAATGAAGGTTACTCTCCTTCTCCTGACTCATAAATAGATGGGGACGAAGGTTACTCTCATTCTCCCGGATCGATCTCTATTTTTGGGATCAGAACTCAGTTCCCTTGTTCTTAGTCCTTCCTTGAACCCAAGAGCTTCAAATCTCATCTATGCACACTTCGCATGTCTCCCTCTACACCCACCATGCTTCCTTATTTGCCTTCCTAAGAAAGATTGCGTGTGGCTCGAATTTCCAGTCCTTGGTCAGGTCTAGAACCTTACGGATGGGAGATCTGCCCCATCCCCTCATTAACTCTTGAGGAGGTCTTCCCACCTACCAGCTTGACTGAATTTCATTCCTAGGTTAGAGGGTTGTTATGATCCTGAGCAATTCAATCCAACAAAGGTACTAGTTCGGTGGAGGTTAACACAACCATTCCAGGTCCCCTCCACCACCTTTTCATAGCATTCATGGTCTCTTCTTAGCACGTCCCCTTTCCAACAGTCATGCAACATGTAATCATTTTCTATTAAAATAACATAATTTACATTCATCGACCTTTAATACAAAGGTCCATCAAATCAAACATTCACACCTTTGAGTTTTCCATAGTTCCATGGCCAATATAATTATAATTACAAACTGGGGGAAACAGGGTGTTACAACCGAAGGCATGGAATCACAAAGAATTCATGCACATTACAAGAATCAGTTAGAACGTAGACCATACATAGCGCCTATGTTGTTGTAGTGTTGGCTGAATTGGATAGTGGATGTCCACGTGTACTCGATTCTCTCTAGAACCCATATCTCTAAATCGGTTGGAATGGGTGGAAAATATCTCAACCATCGAGGTAACTAAAAAAATTGTTCAACAAACTATAGGAATGTTCTAGTAATGTCATTAGGTCGAGTAATTAACATATTTCATTCATCAAACAAGGAAACATGAAATACTTAGGCTAAGATAATTACTTTTGAACCAAAAATGCATTTTGAGGGCTATATGGTAAAATATATGTCATTATATAATAATAGGATGGAAAATGGAAAGGTAAATAGTAATATAAGTACATGTAGACTGTACCAAAACACATCAAAAAAAGGACCCTACATCTCCCCCATGCCTGAGGAGTTGCATGTCCTTATGCAAAACTGGACTTTTACTCACCCTTCAAAAATAATTTCCAAAATTCATGATACTTTATGAGTCATGTGTTATGCTTGGACGACCACATGAGTAGATACATTGAGTTCATAGGTCCCTAGATGCAATCCTTCAAGTCTAGCTTTGAGCCTTTGATTATGTAGGTGAAGCTTCTTGGCCTGCATGTACCATCGTTGAGATTTCCTTAGCGAACTCTTTCTTTCCTTTTTCAAATGGGAAATTTCTTCTTGGAATATGACACTAGAATATTTCAACAATATATTTTTGTTTTTAATTACTCATCTAAAACTGTCATATCCATGATTTTTCTCTTTAATCTACCAATTCTCTTGTCGTTGCATGTTGAGTTGTCAACATCAATTAATTCATCCACTGAATTTTCTCCTAGGATTTCATTTGTGGGAAAACTACCTGATTGGATCTCTTCAACAATTTTTGTGATTTTGGGGTCACCCTGCAATTCATTATGCTCTAAAAAATGCTCATGCACAATTACCATTTCATCCAGAGTCTTTGAACACTTTCTCTTGGGAGGAGTCTCGAGTATTACCTCTTTCTATGTTGATCTTCGAGGTGGACTTAATTCTCCAATGAGTGTGGAGGCCCAACTCCTTGTCATCCTTGGTGGAGTAGGTGTCACCGAATCTCCTCTATTTCTCCGTGCTTTAGGATTCTTTAGGCTCGAGATAACCTAGAAGTCTTCATCCTCTTCCTTGAACTCAAGGTCAGATTTGTTCGTAATCGATTCCCTTTTTGCTTCCTCAGGTTCCTCGACTTCTTCACATTATTTTTTGGCCTCCACGTACTTTTCTTCTTTCCCTTCAAGCTTCTCTTCAATCTCTTCACATTATGTCCCTGCTTCCTCAGGCTTAGGTTCCGTCTCTTCTTTTTGAACTTCCCCAAACTGATTCCGGGCTATGAAATCCTCCCAAGTGTCATTTTTCTTTCTGAGCTCCTCCAAAACTAATATTTTCACAAGACCGTGATGAGGCATATTTAGATCCATCATTCCAGTGTAGACTTTCCTTTGTTTTTTGGTCGCCATCTTGGTCGACGAATTACATAAAAGGTAGGGCAAGTTAATCCTTTGTCACCTGAAATGCAATAAGAGACTGATATGGTAAAGGAACGTGAGGTTAAAATGACCCTCACATGTAATATACCTCTGCAACATGATCAATAAGTTTCAATGTCTCCTTTTCAATAGTCATCACGTTGTTCCCTTAGACCACTATGTGTCCATGCTAGTTAGCTTTAGGAACATAGCCCAAATCAATTTTTCTATATGTTTTCTCTTGAATCAACGTTTGTCATTTTGAGGGAGCTATGTTTCCTATGCAATAGAGTCTTCTGAGAGTAGGAGCTCCAAATCCCCAATGTCTTCCTTGCTTCCATCAAACCATAATGCAAATTCCCTGGTAACTTTTGAGTTATGCTCGTTGTACTTCAAGAAGAAAGGTAGCTAGTTGAATTTCTCTATTATCTTCCTTCATTTTGGGTAGGATTCCAGTAGCTTAGCCCCATCTGGTTCAATCTTGAGTGTGCTCTTCATCTTCTCTCACATCAAGAAGATGCAGGGTATGTTCGACGATATCCGGTCCAGTCTATAGGAAGAAGGGAATTCATAATACAATGATGATGAGGTCAAAACGAGAATTGATGGGAAATCATGATCATGACGATTTAATCGTCATGATGTAATAATCGTTCACATAGAGTAATGATTAGTGTAGCAGGTTTTGAAATGATGACGATTGATGCATCCGATGGTGGAGGATTATGCAATGATTCCAAATCGAGGCGGTCAATTCGATGCATGTGCGACAGTTCAGGGTGATAGGTTCATACTTGGTGCAATTAGATCCAAAGGTTTCCATAGTATTAAAAATTTCCAAATTTAATGAAAAAAATAAACCTTTAATAACCTACCCAAGCCTTGATTACCTAGAATTACCTTACCATTTGATTGAATTATCTCTGTTGAACCATACCTTTATGAAAGTTCTAAGTTAATAATTTTGGTGCAAGGAGTTTGTTCTGGATTGGATTATGGAAGCATACTCTATATCATGGACACTGAAAAATGTAGATATGCATATAATGTTGGTAGTAATTCATGGTGTACTCATGGTTTCAGTCATTCCTATGCTAGAATGGAGATCCTATGTTCTTCATCAATTGCTAGAAATGATATAGCAGATGTAAGAATTAGAACCATTGTGTACAAATAACACTGGCAATAAAAATGCTATTGGATCAAGAACAAGATCAGTAACATGAACATGAACAAGAATAGGAACAATGCTACAAAATTTTGAAGACTGGATGTTGCATGCTTGCTTTGGTTGAACTACTACAAAATCTTCGTCCTTACCCACTTCTGTACATTCCTTTCCATTTGAATAAATTTCTTGAAGTTGAAAATGGAAGGGAATTTTTGGATTACCTACCATTAATGGATGTCGTTAACCAATGCGAGATTTCTCACCAATAAAGTCAATGAGCATCAAAGTACTTCAATGCATCCTATCAAGTATGCGTGGATGTGTTGAAGTCGATTAGCTTTCAAAATCTGGAAGTCATGGGGAATTGTGGCATCCCCACTACTGCTAGTGAGAGAATGTTTCATTAAGGCATACAAATCCCAATGAATTTTCATAATCTCTGACCTCAGAGCCCATATAAGGAGTTGAAATCGATGGCCTGAGATTGTTGGAAGGAGGGCCTTAATGAATTCCCCATCATCCAACACAAGAACCATAGAATGATTGAAGAATTTAAAAAAATGAACCATCACAAGACACAATTTTATTTGGGAACCTTGCTAGTCATAAGCCTTGTTTTCAAGTAAGTTTTTAGCCCAGCTACGCTAGAATTCTTGGTTTTCGCAACTAAACATTATTTTCTCTTTATTTATTTTTTTAATTATTTATTTTTGTATATTGATAATGGTAGAACTAAGAAGAGGAAGGTTGTGGGGAAATCCCCTCACCTACCATCTACAATTCATATTGAAAAACTCCCCTTAGATTTGGTCTTTTGATACAGCATGGGTATGTGCCCATTAACCAAGAAGGAGACCTTCTCATAATATATAGTTTGAATCTTAACAGATCCATTGTCAAATATAGCTTCAATATCATAGGGGCCAGGACAACGATTATTAAAATTTCCCTTGAAGTCCTTGAATCTAGAGTTGAACAATAGTGTTATGTCACCTACCTTGAACTCTTTCTTCTTAATGAATCTATCGTGCCACTTTTCCCTTTTTTGTTGGATGAGATCAGTGTGTTGGAAAGCTTCCTGACACATTTTGTTTAACTCATTGAGTTGAAAAATTATTTCCTTCTATGCCTTGATCAGGTCCATCCCCAATTCCGTTGCCATTCAAAATGTTTTGATATGAAATTATTTGGTAATAAGAACCTATTTCCCATACACTTACTGATATGGGGAAAAACTAATAGTACTCCTCCATGTCATCTTGTAATCCGACAAGGCTTTGAGAAGTCTATCTTCCCAATCCTTCTTGTGTAGCTAGACCGTCTTTGTCAAAATTCATTCCAAAACCTTGTTTATCGACTCCACCTTGCTATTGGTATGTGTAAATGTGTTGAACCTAAACAAAATAGATCTAGCTAAACAATGATACACACATTTGCAGAGAGAATTTGAGAAATAAGAAGAAGGAGAGAAAAGAATGAAAGAATTCTCATTAACCGTAGTGAATAATGAATAATTTACACATGATATACTTTGTATAACTCAGTGAGTGTGCACTGGAGGAGAATCAATGCACCATAGTGGTTGTATAGAGTGATCTAGACACACACCAACAATTACGGGAGTGAATTTCCACCTAGTCTAGTCTCTCAGGTAGTTATGGGAGTGAACTACCACCTAGTTGAGTTAACTAGTCAACTAGTCTTCAGTTAACTGACTGAACATAGAGTAGTGAGGAGTTAACTCAGGGAATCAAGGCTAATGTGCCAGTCTGGTGATGATACCAAGGCAAGGTCGAATTAACATGGTGATGATCCCAATGTTGCATGGTGACAAAACTAATGCAACATCTAAACTCAGCTCAACTAGTCAAACTGAAGTGTCAACTGAAAGAGAATATTCTCCAGGTGGAATGTTCTCCCCTAAAATATAGGATACTGGATAATGACTAATTATGCTTACTAAACAATGAAAAAACCTTAGGAAAAATAAATCCTAGGTGTGTGTGAAGTATCTCCAACACCCCCCTGAACATCACTATGGTGAAAATAAAGAATGAGTCCTGGCAACGAGGCCATGTTAGGTACCGAATACAAAAGATACACTGAAAATAAAGTGAGGAAAGAGCGAAAATCTCATGGGAACACCCCCCCCCCCAACTCTAGGTACAATGTATGTAAAAATAAGAACTACAGTTGCTAGGCAACTGTGTCCTTCACTCCAAGGCGACTTCGTAGAGAATGGAACTTCTGCTCAGTGAAGGTATTGGTGAATATGTCTACCGTTTGTTCTGTTGAAGGACATAACTGTAATTCGATGATCCCCTTGTGTACTAAGTCCCAGATGTAGTGCATGTGGATCTCAATGTGCTTTATCCGCTGCCTTTGAACTGGATCTCTGTAGAACTTCAGAGTGCTTTGGTTGTCACACCAGATGACGATCGGCCGATGAAACTGAATGCCCAAATCAGTGAGAAAATGTTGTAGCCACATAGCCTGAATGGTTATGTTGACTACCCCTCTGTACTCTGCCTCAGTGGAAGAAATAGAAATGGCATATTGCTTCTTGCTCGACCAATAGATAGGCCCGAAACCAGGACTGAGTGAGTAACTAGATGTGGACTTTCGATCAGTGTTATCGCTAGCCCAGTCGAAATAATTAAACCTGATGAGATCTAATGTAGATTCTACTGCATAATGAATCCCAAAGGTGATGGTGCCTTGTACGTATCGAAGGATACACTTTTCAGCTTTCCAATGTAGCTCATGCAGCTCCTGCATGAACCTGGAAACTGCATCAACTGCATATGAGAGGTCTGGTCTAGAGTGTGTGAGATACAACAAGCTCCCCACTAGTTGTTTGTACAGTGTGCTGTCAACCAGTGGAGTCTCCCCGCCATCCTCAAGTTTGAATCCTGATAGGAAAGGAGTCAGAGAAGACTTGCAATCTGTCATTTGAAATCTTTCAAGGAGATCTCATGCATACTTGGCTTGAGACAGTTTGATGCCTGATGCATCCGACTGATTTCGAGTCCAAGGAAGAAGTGTAGAGGACCCATGTCCATCATCAAAAACCTGTCATGTAGAATCCTCTTGACTACAGAAATCGCTGAAGTTGAGCACCCGGTGATCAACAAATCATCGACACACAGAACTAAAAGTAGAAGTGAATCAGTCATCTTGAGCATGTAGACATTCGGGTCTGATTTAAATTGTACAAAGTTCTGTGACAACAGGTAGGAATCCATCTTGGCATACCATGCCCTCGGAGCCTGCTTGAGGCCATAAAGTGACTTCTTCAGTCGACAGACCAGAGATGAGTCTGACATAAATCCCTAGGGTTGCTCCATATAGATCTCCTCATAGAGATCACTGTGAAAAAATGCATTCTTCACGTCCATCTGATGAATTTACCATCCCTTGGTTGCCACAATAGCAATTTTCAATCGTATGGAATCCATCTTCGCTACTGGAGCGAAGGTATCATCATAGTCAATACCATGCACCTGCTGAAATCCTTTGGCGACAAGCCTAGCTTTATATATGCTGATCTGTCCATCTGCTGCACTCTTGGTCCTGTAGACCCATTTGCATCTAAAAAGTTTCCTCCTAGAAAGAAGGGGAACCAGATCTCAAGTCTGGTTCTCGAGGAGGGATTTTTACTCCTCCTGCATGGCGTATTCCCAAAAGGGATTTTCAGTAGCCTCACCATAAGACCGTGGATCTGAAGACTGAACCAATAAAAGATTCTGAAGGGCAATGGTTCAGTGGCAGTGAGTGCAACATGAGGCTCCTCAAAATCAGATTGAGTCCTCCTAGTATCGGCTGGATCACCAATGAGATCCCTTGCATCCTGAAGAGTAGTCTGTGCCCACTTGGGCCTCTGCTCTGGCTCTGCAACTGCATCTGGATGCTCTGAATCTGCATCTGACTGTACTGACTCTGAATCTGAATTATATGAGTCCTCTGAATCATAACTCTCATTTGAAGAAGAGTCAGCATGTGCATGCTCATCATCTCGGACAGTTGGAAGAGTGAAGGTGTCTACATGCGGCTGTTGAGGTACATACGAGACACTTTCCTCAAATTGGACACTACGCTCAATGATGAGTCAGTCTGAGGAAAGATCAATAAGCCAATATCCCTTCACATCATCGGGGTATCCAACAAAAATGTAATCAATGCTCTGTGGATCAAGTGCCTTCCTCTTTTCAGAGGGGATCCGGGCCCATGCACGTGAACCGAAAATGCGAAAGTGGGTCACTTCCAGTTTGAGGCTGCTCCAAGCCTCGTAGGGGGTCTTACCCTTGACAGCTCTATGGGGAGATTCGTTTTGGATGTATGTTGCATAGTTAATTTCATCGGCCCATAGTCTCTATTGTAGAGACTTTGCATGCAGCATGAAAGATGCCATCTCCGTTAGAAATCTATTTTTCTGCTCAACAACTCCATTTTGTTGTGGAGTATAGGGAACTGTATGCTGCAACTGAATTCCTGCCTCATGGAAAAGATTATGGATCTCATGATTTACATACTCTCCCCCATTATCAGTTTGAAGGACTTTTATCTTCTTTTCGGACTGTGTCTCAACCAAGGCTTTGAAATCTTTGAGGTGTTGAAAGACCTCGGATTTTTGCCTGAGAAAGTAGATCCAAGTAAAACGTGAGAAATCATTAACAAAAATGAGAACAAACCTCACTTTTTTGATTGATGGATGTGGAAAAGGACCCATAAGGTCACCGTGGATCAACTCTAAAGGTGCGGAGGCTCTCTGAGACTTTCCCTTGTCGAATTTTTCTTGAGGGTGTTTCCCGAGAACACATCCCTCACACACTCCCTTGGAGAAATAGATGTTTGGTGGACCATCAATCAATCTATTCTTGCTAAGATGTTACATGTATCTGAAATTCAAATGTCCAAACCTTTTGTGCCATGTCCTACTACTTTCATCAGCATGAGTAAGTAGTAAAGAAAAATCAAGTTCAATGAATTCAGAAAATGTATACAATCTAGACTGATGATTTACCTCACCGGTAGCAACCCTGGAGTTGGTTTGCATGTCATATATGTCCACAAAATTTGGTGTGAATATGAATTTCTTTCCCGTGCCAAAATTCGTCATCTGATACACAGAGAGAAGGTTGACATAAAGATTGGGAACATGCAACAGATTCTTGAAGCTTCCATTGGTGAGTTCAATCCTTCCTTTTTCGGTGACTTCGACATAAGAGCTATCCCCCATCAGAATAGGAGGACCTTTGCATGCATCCAAAGAATAATATAATGCTTTTTAGGCAAACATGTGATGTGATGCTCCTGAATCAACGATCCAAGCATTGAGAGAGGAGTTGATGGCAATCAAGGCATGGCTAGAATTGTCTTTCTTGGAATTCAGATCTTCTGGCTTCTTCTTGTTGGCACCCTCGGGGATGAAATCTACAAGGTTGTTTTACTGAAGTATTTGAGACATCAGATCTATTTGTTTTTGCATGCATGCATATTCTGAATGGAATCCTTTGTGACAGTACATTCATTTCTCTCATTTTCTTCCCTTTTCTCTTTGGATCCGGAGGCATCGGTGAAGGGTTTTGTGTACCATTCCTTTTTCGGATGTGCATGAGATTTCTGTTTATCTTTATCTTTAGATTTCTGATATTTTTGGCTGCCATCATGCACAGTGAATGCATGCGCACTTGGGCCTTTGATTGTGCCCATGTTGATGAGGTTGGTTTGCTCTTGAGTCAGGGATTCGATAAAGTCCTCAAGAGAAGGAATCTTCCAAGTGGATCTAGAGGCAAATATGACTATATGGAATGCGGATACAAATACACAGAATTCAGGACCGAGCTTGGAGAGAATGGGGAGAACCATTTGTTTCTCCTCCGTCGATTTATCAATCGTGCAAGCTTTGAGTTGCGATCGTAAATCCTTGAATTTTGTAAAGAAATATTGGATATTGTTGAAGCTTTTTGGATCCAATGTGAGAAGCTTCACCTCCAGCATGTGTCCCCTCATCTCATCCTATTTTCCAAATATCCCTTCCAAGGTTTTCCAGGATTCATAGGGAGTCTTACATGAAGATATGTGAAAAAGGAGATCAAGAGAAATAAGACTACAAATTGTTCTGAGTGCCTCATCCATGTGATTCAAGTACTTGGATTTTTCTATGGTTGATGTCAGTTCCGTATCTGTATTCAAGGTTAACCTGTACAACCCTCTGGTTTGGAGATGTATGGCTATTTTCTCCTTCCATGAAAAATAGTTGTAAGGTGTAAGAATGAATTCTTTTTGGAAATCCATCTTTTCGCTGTCTTCAATCTTTTGTACCTGCAAAACATTTTGGTGTAGCTTTTTCTCAGGAGTCCATCAACTATGATACCATGTAAATTTGTTGAACCCTCACAGAATAGATCTAGCTAAACAATGATACACACATTTGCAGAGAGGATATGAGAAAGAAGAAGAAGGAGAGAAAATAATGAAAGAATTCTCATTAACCGTAGTGAATAATGAATAATTTACACATGATATACTCTGTATAAATCAATGAGTGTGCACTGGAGGAGAACCAATGTGCCATAGTGGTTGTCTAGAGTGATCTGTACACACACGAACAGTTACAAGATTGAATTGCCACCTAATCTAGTCTCTCAAGCAGTTACGAGAGTGAACTTCCAACTAGTTGAGTTAACTAGTCAACTAGGCTTCAGTTAATTGATTGAACAAAGAGTAGTGAGGAGTTAACTCAGGGAATCAAGGCTAATGAGCCAGTCTGGTGATGATACCAAGTCAAGGTCAAATTATCATGGTGATGATCCTAATGTTGCATGGTGACAAAACCAATGCAACATCTAAACTCAACTCAACTAGTCAAACTGAAGTGTCAACTGAAAGAGAATATTCTCCAGGTGGAATATTCTCCCCTAAAATATAGGAGACTGGATAATGACTAATTATGATTAATAAACAAGGAAAAAAATTTAGGAAAAAGAAATCCTAGGTGTGTGTGATGTAACTCCAATAGTATGTGGGTGATATGGGGAAGATTTCATGTGCTTAATGAGATACTTTTGAGTAATTACATGTACCAACTTAGATAAATTGAGTCCCCTAGTTAGTAACAATTTCTTCGGGTAACATGAAATAAGTAATAATATCTTGAAATAGGAAATCCACTACTGATATTTATGTTTCTTTGAATAAATCCTTTGATTCCACCCATTTCATAACATAATCAATGTAGACTAAAATGTGCTTCCTACCCTTGGATGGGGGGTTAATCATCCCTACAAAGTCCAAGGCCCATTTTTCAAAGGGTCCTATAAGGACTTGCGTCTGAAGCGACATCTCATATTCTTGAACTGGACAACCCATCTTTGGCAACTGTCACATCCATGGACATGCTTCTTGACATCTCTAAAGAGAGTAGGGAAAAAGTAGCTAGAATGGAGGATCTTGTAATTTATCCTTCTATCTGCAAAGTGCCCCCCACAAGGTTCATCGTGGCATGCTTTAAGGATGTTGAACATCTCGTCTTCTCTCACACATCTATGAATAATCATGTCATGACCAGTGTAAAATATATCCCCTCTAATCTAGGAGTATGGAGCACTCATTTTGATAATCCTTCTCTTTTCCTTGGGTGAGAAGTTAGGTGACAACTTTCATGCAGTAAGATAATTGGCTATGTCTGTGAACCATAGTGAATTAGTAGATATAGAAAATATATTTTCATTCGTAAAATTGTCATCAAGATGAATATTCTTACCTTTATTATCAAGTCTAGAGACAAATTTTTCTACCTAATTTTCCTTACCTGGACGATCCACAATGGTGATGTTGAATTCCTACAACAACAATATCCATTTGCATATTCTGCCATTCACAATAGGTTTTTTCATCAAGTACTTAATGACAGAGTGGTCAACATGAATAAAGAGTTCATAGCCTATGATGTAGTGCCTAAATTTACTAATTGCATAAACCACTGCAAGGAACTCTTTTTCAGTCACGGTGTAATTTAATTCAACCGTAGTTAAATTCTTTCTTATGAAATAAATAACATAAGTTAAGATATTTTCCTTTTGACCCAATACAACTCCTAATGTTGAATCTCATGCATCAGTTGAGATATGGAATGGAAAGTTTTAGTTTGTTCCTCTCAACACTGGGGAAGAGGAGAGATTTTACTTCAATATATCAAAGGCACGTTAACATTCATTGTCCCAATAGAACTCAACATCTTTTGTAAGAAATTTGAATAGGGGCAGGACTATCTTCGTAAAAATTTCTACAAACTGTCGATCGTAGCCTACATAACCTAGGAAGCTTCAGACTCCCTTTTGATTAGTCAGAGGTAGCATATTGACAATTACTTCTATTTTAACTAGATCTACCTTTATTCTTGCAGTTGACACATGGTGACCTAATATGATTCCTCTATTCATTATCATAAAACATTTCTCATTACTTAATGCAAGATTTGTCTCTCTACATATTTTTAGAACTTTTTCAAGGTTATTCAAAGATTCTTCAAAAGTATCACCTACCATAGTAAATTTATCCATATATACTTCCACACAATCATTTAATAAATGAAAGAAAATACCAAGTATCGCTTGTTGAGATGTGGCTGGTGCGTTACATAAACCAAAGGGAAATAATTTGTAGGCATATGTCCCCCACAGACACATGAAATTCATCTTGTCCTAGTCTTATGAACCAATTCGAATCTGGTTATATTCACTTAATCCATCTAGAAAAGAAAAAATATTTCTTTCTAGCTAGTGTGGCCAGAACTTGGTCAGTAAAATGTAGGGGGAAATGATCTTTTAGGGTAGCCTTGTTTAATTCTATATAGTCTATGCATACCTGCCATTTTCCATTCTTTTTAGGAACAATCACTAATGGTGACACCCACTGATTCTCCGAGATGGGATAAATGAAACCGACATTCAAAAGTTTCTACAGTTTGGATTTCACTATCTCCCTCAAGGTTGGATTCATTCTTCTTTGTGGTTGTCTGACATGAGTGGAATATTTCTTAATATAGATGTGATGGATGCATGTGTCTGGGTGAATACCTTTCATATCAGTATATTCCCATGCAAAGGTATCTGGAAATTTCCTTAAAACCTGGATTACTTTTCCTTCTTGTTTATTGTCTCCTGTGCATTATCTAAGGCATAATTTATGTTTAATGTTTTCTCAGGGAAAATTTCAACAACTGTATAATCATATTCAAAAATTGAGTGTACAATAAATATTGATGAAAGGAAGAGGATAGTTCATATTTGGCGTAATTATCTTTAAAATTTTGTTCAAGAAGACAATCAATATAAGTTTGAATGTGAGATGATTACTGCCCCCCAAAATACTGCAGGAAATCTAGGTGAGTGATGCAATGATTAATCTGATTCTCGTCACCATTTTTCTTAAGGTTCATGGCTTGTGCAATATTAAGAATAGTTTGAACAACTTCATCATTGTTTTCTTTGTCAATCCATTATTTTGGTTCAAGTGCAATTGTTGATCTAGTAGGGGGGTATAGGGTAATTTGTTTGGTCCTAGTGCCATGTGTAATTGCCATATTCTTGGACCTACAACTGATGAAAGCATAATCTATGGATAGCCACGGTCTCTCGAGGATCAAAGGATGCCAACCCATATTGGTTTTGGGTTGTATGACATAGAAATATGTTTGGTACTCCCATGAGTTTAGTGAGTCAATCACATATTCTAAAATATCCTCTGGCTTTTAGATCGATTAGCTAGTTCAAACACAATGGGTGTAGGGAGGAGAGTATGAACTTCATAAGTATGATTTTGGTGGACACAATACTTGCTAATTTCCCTACAAATTGGATGGTTTGGGGGTCATTTTTTCATCTACCAGAATTCTTAATGAATAAGTATCTAATTTTTTTAGTGTAGATGGGGATTTCATTTATTTCTTGTAGCAAAGGTATCTTGATACAAAGGTTCTTCAGTTCTGACATCAAGTTGAACTCACAGGATGTAATTGTTTTTTCTAGTGCCAACCTCTCTAGAAAAGGAGGTTGATTGGACCGTAATAATTGTACCTTTTGAGAACCGGTTTGTGGGGCGATATGAACTTGAGACTGACTTTGATATTTATATGGTAATGGAGTTTGAAAAAATTCAGATTGGATAGAAGTTTCTTCTTCTTCATTTTCTTGGACAATAATTACTGAGGGTTTTGGGTTAAGAACTTTCCCAGATCTTAGGTGAATTTCCTGCAATGATACATGTGTGATATCATATGTGAGAAAGGTTTGTAGATCAATTCCATACATGGTCTAAACTGGCTTATTATTATTAGTATTTGGGATAGGCTCGGAAAGGATCTAGTTTGGACATGGAGGGTTTTGAGGAGTTGGTAATGAAAGTCGTTGTGGTTGATTGATTTGTTGTTGAGTAGCCTATGAGGGGTATGTATATGGTGGTGGTGCAAGATAAGGAAAAGTAGTTGTTCCATCGTAAGATGGACCATGCCAACCTTGTTTATAGTTCTATTGTGGACTGGCCTAAGTTGGACAATGTTGCCAAGGCATAGGAATATTCCACATCTGATTATGAGAATAAGGAAATTGAGATACCTGAAGGTTGTTTCCATGGTTTTTGGTGCCATCACATATAGTGAAGTTGATTCTCCTTTCTCTCCACGATATATTTCCATGATTCTTGGTAAGAAAGGACAGTCCTTGGTGGCATGGGATTCTTCGCAAATGCCACAAATTTCAATGTTGTCCAGTGGGAAGTCCTTCCAAGGATGTTTCTCTCGACATTTGGGACATAATATACACAAAGATTTTTCTGATGATTCCTTCTTATTAACTTGAAAAAATTCCAATTGTGAACTTAAAGAGTTAAGAATATCAATTTTAAAATTTTCAAACATGTTACTAATTTCATCCTTTGTGACCAATTCTCCTACAACATATTTTTTGAACCTAGAAGTAGCATCTCTAGAGATTCTACCAGTCTTGGAGTTTCCCCTTGAATATCACATGCATAAATCACATACCTCATCATATGGCGGCTGATAAAGGTCACCTGATCCCATTAGGTTGAGAAATTCCAAGAATTCATCCCTTATGCCTCTTAGCATAATTGTTCCCCTTGTTTCTTTGCTCATTTTTTTTTTATTTTTTTTATTTTTTTTATCTTTGAAAGTTAGACTGAAATCACTCTACGTAGTCTTCCAAGCTTCCGTCCTCTCTTTACATCATCTTGAATATTTATTCTCTGAATTCTCTTCCCTTGTGGTAGTCTTGGTATTTCTACAGAAATAGTTTCTTCATCTCATCCCAAGTTTGAATGTTATCCCTGCCAAGGCCCATAAACCATCAGAGGGATTCACCCTTTAGAGTGGCAGGAAATAATTTTAATTTCTGGGCAGTATTAGAGTAATCATAGATCCTACAAAGCACACCAAACTTGAATAATAATTCATTGAGGTCTTCGTTGGATAGATCGTAAAATTTTGGTAGAGTAGATTGGGGGGATGTTCTTCATTTGTATTGTCCCACCATGATCTCTAATAGGGAATTCAAAGGTGATTGTCTCCTCATGGTTGTTCCATGTTACTTATTCATCTTCCATATCGTGCCACAAAATGAGAGGTATTTCTTGTGCTATATATTCCTCAGAGCATGTTGCCACTATTTTTGGGTCTTGAATCAGATTGGTTTGGAATTCTATGTCAATTTATCCTTCTACAGTAGGAGTAAGCACTGCCTCTAGTGCATGAATCTCTTCCTTGACTAGTTCAAGTATAGAACCTTTCTTAGTCACCTCAACTCTTATTCCCAAAGTTATTCCTCCATTCTTCACTGCCAAGGGGTTAGTAGAGTGGGTGGCACTTGCAACACCACTAGACGGGGTGACAAGGTTGGTTTCTTTTGAGGATTTTTGCCTTTAATGTTGTTAGGAGACTCACCATAGTATTTTGTGTGGGATTTCACCTCCCATCTTACTTATTCCATGTTCCGAGCTGAAAATGTTGGTCTTGTAAAAAACCTAAAAGAAAAAAATTACACACTCTCTTGATATTAGCTCCTTCAACAATTCCCTAGCAACAAAACCAAAATGTCGGGTGAATTATATAATAATAATTCAGTACATTAATTATCAATCCATGTTTGTAGACTTACGAAGTACCATGAAAAATATATGCAGAACAAATCTCAGAGACACACCATTCCAATAAACTATTAAATAAATTCAATCTAATTGCTCATGTGATAGTGGACATTCTAAGGTAATTGCAGGTTGGATATAGATTTTTATACCCAACAATAGTCTGTTGGATCCACTCGATTAGCCAAATTGACAACCGTTAACTTGAAACAAAAGAAACACAATAAAAAACTAATACATGTGATCAAGGATTTTATCATGGGAAGTTGTTGATCAGTAAAGAATGGAAATCATTAATTGCATCGATTTGCAGCTCTATATAATTCTTGTCCAGAGAATCACCAACTAGACCGTCAAACAATGAAGCATGAATCTTTCTATTCACAAGAATTAACCGAACTACAACATAAATGAAATTGCAAATTAATTAATTGATCTCACTATAGAATTTCGATCATACTTTCTACAAGAATTGAACTCAATGAATTAATTCCAATAACAAAATTATAATTAATTATAATGTAAGAAATAGATAAACAAAACAAACTAGGGCGCTAATTTTGAGATGAATGGGGGCATGCCTTCTCTCAGAAGTATACCTGCTAACACTTACAAGCTTTAGAACACAACAAAGAAATGCACATGAACCCGTCTTTATATTCTGAAAATAATATAGTACATGGATGTGTGAACATAGTGTGATCTGCCTCCTTAATGCTATATCAGTCTATCAATTCCTATGTTCGGGAACAATTGCCTCTAATATTTATACAAATATTTTCTAATTAAATGCTAACATCTATCGAGCTTCTAATCCTGTGCATTCCACTAAACACAATTGAGATATTACAATTTTATCTTCGGAGAAA
>ML798353.1:11223-24955 GCA_009831015.1 Picea engelmannii | reverse complement strand
GCGCAAGAGATAAGTCTTCCATAAAGTATGCTTTGAGGACAAAGCATTTTTAAGGGGAAGGCAATGTTATGAACATAAATATACATATACCATAGATATTCATAACATAATAATTAATAAATAATAATTATTAATAATGAAAGATCATGTCTCAAAGGACATGACTATTGGTAAAGGGCACCCCTGCGTGGGTATATAAGCATGCCCTCATTCTCAATTGTAATCATCTTATATCTTATCTATTCATATTTTTATACATTTATACATTATTCCTACATGAATTATTGTGTTATATTCCAAGTATTTTGGATCATTCTTGTGTGAGAGAACTTTGTTCGTCTCATTTCTTATGTAACCCCTAACACTTAATTTATATTTATAATATAGATAAATAATAAACTCAATAGAAAACCCCTACAACCCAAATACCTAACCCTTATAGCCACATTAAACCTAAAATATAAATGTTATAACCCCTAATTTTTATAATAACTAGCTCCTTACCATATAAACCCTAACCATTATAACCCATAACCAATATAAATCTTAATCCATGTCTCTATGATACCTACGCCTTGTTGACGATTAAAATCGCAATGAGGAATTTCGCCCGCAAAGTATTGCTAAAGCCTATTATTTAAACTATGCTAATAATATATGATACTAGTAGGTGGGACCCCCTTGTAGACTAGAGGCTCAGAGATAGTCATATCACACATTTTATGTTGTTGTTTCGATGCTACTTACATGGTCTTATATGGTTGACGATGCAGTTATGGTTTCATTTTTGACATAGTGATAGATGGATGATGCATTTTATGGGATTTTATGTTATTCTAAGCTTTATTCTTATGTTATGATTGGCATATATTTACAGTTGCTATGTTGATCATGTCACCATGATTATTACCTAGCTACACATGCACAAGGAATATGTTAGTAACAACATAAAAAAGAGAAAAGGGATGAAACTTATGAAAATAATGCGAAAGGAAAGGACCTATGGTTATGTTATGTTAGAAGTTATGTGCAATTAAAATGTAAACATGTTAGTGTTAGTCCTAACTATTCAATGGTTATGTTATTTGCATTTGAGTTATTGTGGGAGCATATGATATGGCAATGCATATGGTATGGTATGAAAATTTGGCAAGGGTGCACAAATATTTTGGGTGGTGCATTGGTCAAGATTTCAATGGTTGGAAATTAATGACATGGTTAAACATTATGGTGAGTGTTGGTTGTCTTGTACCTCGAAATTGAATGGAAGAGGAGATGGAAGCGACGTGCAGTAAATGCATGTCACTTCATACTCCCCCCATCAAGTCATCACCCTAGTATGGTTATTGTTTCATTTTGATTTGTTGGTGGTTAATTTCTGAAATTCAAGATTGGGAAGAAAACGCTCAGCCAACTCGCTCCTTTTAAGCTATCGGTTATAGGTATGGTTATTTTTCACCCATCCATAAATTACACTCTATGTATGAATGAGCAATGGCTCAGTAATGCTTGGGTTTGTGTTTTCCTAAGGCTTTCAACTGTGCAAATGCATGGTTTTTCTCTCTGGAATGACTGTGTGGTTGTTCAATTTGAAAGTAAAAGAATTGGTTTGGTTGAGTTGTGCATTCGCTGGTTGTTCTGATGGTGAAAATCGTGATGGGTCTCTATGGTTTTTGAATGAATATGGGTATTATCTCTCTGTTTTATTGATGAGGGTTTCACTTTGTGCATTCGTGTTGGTTACTTCCTTATAGTTATGAGAGTAACCTTGTCAAGTCATATTCGAACTGTCATTTGGTTGATGTGTATGTTTCTCGGGCTACCATTTGGTTGTTGTGATTTTCTAGAGTCATGGTTGTGGGCATATTTACATGGTCTTGGTATCAAAGTACCTTGGAAGTCGGTCTCAGGGTGGCCATTATGCCAAGATACATGCTTTGGGTTGATTGGGTGATATAATTTATGCCTCGCATTATGCATCTTCACTGGCATTGTGTCAAATGATTCAGCTCTTAAGAAATTGATAGAGGTTATACCTTTGTGTGTTCTAGGTAACTGTCACTATCCAGTGGGCATTCGCTCTCCTCTACACAATTTTCCTACCCTACCCGTCGTTGTTTCCTCTGTGGCTAACTGTTGCGCCATTGCCCGGGCCTAGAGTTATAAGGAACCCTGTGGTTTCTACGATGCTTGTATCAAAGATCTTTGCATGTGGTCCTTATGATCTAAGGACTCAATTTCTCTTTGCTATTGATGATTGAAGCACACTCTTGATTGCTTCTTTGTATTTGTTGTGACCGAGCCCAATTTTAATAATCCCCAAATGTTCTTGCTCCCATTGGGCATTCTTCTGGTTTTCAAAGATTTGTTGTAAAGTGAGTGGTTATGACAATTGCATCGAGTACCTATCTCATCTTTATTTGATTAAATTGGTTTAACAGTTGTGACCAGGAATGAGTAATAATTTGCAGTCAAAGGGCTGCCTCTTTTTCGTTATATTTGGAATCATTGTGTCCTACAACAGAGTGTCGATTGCAAATTGGGAATCATGTGTGTTTCACCAAGCCCGATCGTGATCATAGCAATTTATGAGATTGATAACTGTGTTTACTTCGTTATGTTTATTGTGTATCTATTATAGAAGCATCATACATTTTGTAAATAATTTCATCAATAGTGATGAAGCTCAGGTTTTATATTATGGTTTCATTGCACAGTTTGATTGGTTGATATGATGAAGAGGGTATGAAATCGGACAAGTTTTAGAAGTCCATTCAATTTTGAAAAGGACCTAGGCATATGTTTTAAATTGGCCGATTGTGAATTTATGGTCATTGTATGACATTTTTATAGCGATGTATTGTGGATAGAGGTGGAGCAATATTGTTGTGTGTGTTTTTTCGATTCTTAAAAGGAAAGAAAAGAAATTATAGATCAAGCACTCTCTTAACAATACTTTTGAAGGTTGTTTCGATTATGAGTATGATTGCAAACTGTGTTAATTGAGAAATTTAAAAAAAAATTGAATGTGGAATAGTGAACAGATTTTTATACACAGTGATTATTGAATTGGCATTGGTATGTTTTGTATTGAGTATAGATTTATGTTTATTGATTACTTGATTTTTTTTATGAACAATATTCATTATTTCCCTGTCATTCTCTCACTTTTACACACATTACAAGTCCCCTCACCTTCCCAGATTCATTATTCACTCCCTGTTCTTAAAATTAAATTATAGTTAACTGAAAACTTTGTATTGTAGCAGTTGAAGGATGGCATAAGGATGAGTTACAGTTGATTTGTCTTGTTGTTACAATTGATTGTTTGATAATTTTTTGAACAGTAATCATGATCTACACCCCTTCATTTTACCACTTTTCTCTTAATACAATCCCTCATATATCCTAGAATCCTTATTCACCCCCTGCTCATTGACAAATATTAAACGATTTTATGGATTGGATTGCATGAGTCTGATGTCTTGTTGAGCCAAACTTTGTTTCATATTTAAAGAGATGTCGTGTATGGTTTGTTGAAGAAACTAGTTGTTAATAATTAATGCATACAGGAATGATTTTCTTTAGCAGAGGTAGCCACGGTCGGGGTAATAGAGGAAGAGAAATTGGAACAGAGGCCCTAGAAGGCCAAGGTTTTCTATACATTTTGATGCAGACTCTCAAGAGTTTAGCTAGCTATTTCAAGTTGGATTTTTTAACTGGGTTGGACAAGGAGTGTTCCAAACTAGGCCAGAAAGGCCTCCCTTCCAAGCCCCACATTTCCCCAGTATCCTATTCCCCCCTTATGTCCCATTGCAACCCGAAGTCCCTGAAAATGACAAATGGTAAGAGATTGTCCACCCGACAGTCTCCCAACATCGTGGTTGGCCCAATTTGTCTCTACATGCTCCTCCTCCACCTATTAACCAAATTTCCCAAGCTACCCATGCACACTCACCAATGCAATCTTCCCATGCAAGCAAGAGGTTAAAAACTGAAGCCCACCATGCACCTAATAAAGGAAAAGTCGTTGTTGCCCCCTCCTCTCCATCAAATGACTCTGCCAAATATGTTTCATATCGCATGCATTTGAGAGATGATTGCTCTCATGTTATCAGTGAGATTAGGCCTAAAGGCTCCACACAACCTAAGGAAAATTCAGAGAAATCAAAGGGAGACAACAACAACAAGGGGAAAATTGCCTCTGAGAGTGGCAAATATGGTTTTTAAGTGTTTTTATTTATTAATTTTTTAGAACAATTGACTTCTGAAATTTTTGGACAACACACTATTTTTTGGATATGTGGATATTATATGTTTGGATATGGTTTCAATTATCATTGATATAAATTGTCAAATTATGAGAATGGTGATGGGAGCCACAAGGAGGGATGTGTTTGATTGATTAACTAGTTGTGTTTATGCTTGTTAAAGAAACTAAAGAGAGTCACAAGGGGTCCCACCTACTAGTTATTATTAATTAAAGACCCTTATAATTATTTTATTAATTTTCCCTTGTAACTAAAAGTTGGTTGAGTTTTAGTTAACTTAAATAAATATGCTACAACCACACTATGGCATGTTTCCTCTCCTCTTAACCTAGCACATGTTACTCGTCCACTTCCTAAATTCAAAGAGAATCTTCCTAGATTTTCAGGGAATAACATTGTCACTACAAATGAACACTTGGTGGCATCTTCTAAAGCCTGTCACAACATAGGAGCCAATGTCAATGATACGTGCATGCGCTTATTTGTCAATTCCCTTGAATGGAAGGTTGTGGTCGATTTCTTTGACTTTCCTCCTAAGATTTTGTCTACTTGGGAGGAGTTAGTATATTGGTTCAAATCCACCTATGGGTGATCCAAAATACTAGCCGAGTAGTTAAGGGAATACAATAACATCACTTATAAGGATGGTGAGACCATCAAGTCCTTTAACTTGGGTTTCACCAAGTTATACAATCAAATCCCTAAACTCAATCGACCTCAGAACCAAGCCGCTTTCATGCATTATTACAATGCATTACCTTCCCCTTACTGTCATAGGCTTAAGGAAAAATCCATTGATAACCTCAGTTCCACTTTGCATACTTGTTTAGAGTATGAGGAAAAACTTGAAAGAACATGTCTTCCTCAGGGAGAATCAGTTAAACAGATAGACATGTCCCCCCTCTTACAACTTGTACAAGATATGAACAATCGTATGATAGCATATGAGTGGAAGGGAAATGTCCCCCCTCTTTTCCCTAGAGCTTCATTTTCTTCTGCACCCCCCTTTAGAAATCCAAATGAAAATAATTTTCAGCCTAAAGCTATCATGCCTTGTAGTTGGTGTAACTTTTGCGAGGAACACCACGAGTAAACTACATGTGAAGTAAATAAGAGTTTTAGGGATAAAAACTTTCGTAAAGGACCTGAAACTACCATCGTTGTCCTAGATTTTGCAGAGCCAAAAGATGTCATGATCATCAATACTAGAAACAAATCCTATGCTCCCAAAAGAAAATATGATCCTCCCCGCAATTCTTCTAGCCCGAGCTCATCCTCACCATCTGCTATTGTTCAGGTTCCTAAGGCTCCTAACAATCAAGGAACTACCTCCCCTCTCCCCTCTTTCAAATACAATATTCTAAATCAGTTGGCCAATATCAAAGAAGATGCAACCCTTCTGGACATGGTTGTAATCCTTGAACAACAGAGGAATCTAAAACAATTCTTGGAAGGAAAATCTTTCATTGTAGCCAACCTTTCTAAAAGAGGAAAATGAAGAGGATTCATCTATAAATAAAGTAGGTGTACATAACTTTAGATACCCTATAACAAATCCGCCTTTTTATATTTCTGTAAAAATTATGGATAAGATCGCACATTGTTGCCTCATTGATGACTGTTCGGGCCCAAGTGTAATGTTGAAGATTATTATGGAAGAGATAGGCTTGTCCTGTACAAATAAAAATGCCAGAAGCATGCTCTCTTATAATAGTCTACAACAAATGACCATAGGTGAAATCAAGGATGTGACCTTGGTTTTGTGCGCACACCCTGAAATAAGGACAACCTTTAATATTCAGGTAATTGATATGCCGGTTAGCAACTACTCAATCATCCTAGGAAGAGATTGTCAAGATTTGATGGGTGGATACCTCTCACTCGACGGGACACACTTATCTATTCCTCGGAATGGTAAAAAAATCATAGTCCTTAGAGAGGGAAGGATTCACCTTACATATAAAGTGTTCCACAACCTAATGTGAATTATATCGAAGAGGACCTAGGGGTGTATTCCATCTTTGTCAAGGAGGATAACACTCCCTTGGAACAAATCAACTTAGACGATGGTATGTGGCATATGCACTTTGATGGTTCATGCTCCAATGAAGGAAACATAGATGGCATTATCTTGTACTCTCATGTGGGGAAAATTCATAACTTTTCTTATAGGTTAGAGTTTGCGTGCATAAACAATGTCACTAAATTCGAAGCTTTATTATTAGGCATTGAGAATGCCTATAATCTGGGTTGTGGTCACCTTATAGTTTTTGGGGATTCCTAGCTTATTGTGAACCTTGTATGTAAGATATACTCTCCTAGCAACAAGTTGATGAAACGCTACACCCAAACTGTTTAGGAACTTATCTTGAACCTATTATCTTTCAACATTATTCATGTTAAGAGGGAATTGAACTCAATGGTTGATCGGTTAGTTGTTTTTGCAGCCTCTCCTAATCGGCAACTTCTGCCACACAGACTTGATTGTACTTTTCAATCTCTATATCTTCCACATATCCCTGACAATATAGAATCATGGCAGGTCTTCCCTAGCGATGAGAGCATCTGTGCTTTCATTCAAAATGAGCCTTATAAGCCTAAGGAAATTATATCCATAGAAGATAACAGGATTCCTAAGGGCTTGACTCCTCTAGAGAGTTCATTTTCATTGAGTGATGTAGGAAATACAGAGAAATATAAGGAAGAGAAGTCAAAAAGGAAGGTGGGTGAAACCATCTCCTTGAACATTGGAACACCTGAATCTCCAAAGAATGTTAAAATAGGTGCCCAATGTTCTGATGAAAAGAAAATGAAGTTTGCCAAACTGCTTGGCGAATTTCAAGATGTTTTTTCTTGGTCTTATGAGGATATTCGTGGTTTTGATCCTGCTCTTATACAACATGCCATTCCTATCCAGGAGGGCATAAAACCAGTTAGGGAAAAACAAATACCTATCAAGCTTGCACTAGAAGCAACTATTCGAAAGGAGTTGGAAAAACTCATGAAGGTTGGGATCATCTTTCCAGTCAAGTATTCTGAATGGGTTTCTAATTTGGTTCCTGTTCAGAAAACAACTGGTCAGATCAAATTATGTGTATATTTTCGCGCATTGAATTGGACTAGTATAAAAGATCACTTTCCTCTCCCTAATATGGAAATGATTTTGCAACAAGTTGCAGGGTCACAGATGATGTCCTTACTTGACAGTTTCTTTGGTTACAATCAAATCAAGGTAAAAAGGGCAGATATATATAAAACCACCTTTATTACTCGTTGGGGAACTCTTGCTTATGAATGTATGCCTTTTGTCTTATCTAATGCAAGTGCCACTTTTCAAAGAGTTATGCAAATAGCTTTTGACGATTTGATCGACAAGATCATTCATATCTATCTTGATGACTTAACTATGTACTCTAAAAATTGTTCAGATCATTTTGGTCATGTTTAAAAAGTTCTCATGCGATGCAAGAAATTTGGCATTTCTCTAAACCCTTCTAAGTCTATTTTCGGAGTTACCAAGGGAAAGCTCCTTGGACACATTGTCTTTGATTCAGGAATAAGCATTGATCTTGAAAGGATTGTTCCTATCCTTAATCTGCCTGCTCCCACTTCTAAGAAGGAGGTTCAAGATTTTATGGGTGTTATTAACTTCGTCTGTAGGTTTGTTCCTGATTTTTTTGTAATGGTCAAACCGATTCATAATCTACTTAAGAAATATCATTCATTTTCTTGGAGAGATGATGTTGAAAATTCTTTTGTAGGGATCAAGAAAGCAATCAATTCTGCATCAGTTTTGGTGAAGCCAGATTTTGAGAGAGAGTTTCTTCTATCCTCATGCAAGGTGATTACCAAGGTAAAGAAAAACTAGTGGCTTACATGAGCCAAAGCTTGTCTGATGATGAATTTAAATATTCTTTTATCAAAAAACATGATTTCCCTCTTGTTAAGGCTATTGAAAAATTTCACCACTTCATCTTAGGTAAGCATACATTGGTAAAAGTCCCTTTACATGTTGTCAAGTTTTCCTCTCACAGACTTATCTTTCAAGGAAGCTTGCACATTGACTTGCCAAGATCCAGAAGCATGATTTAACTATCATGACTTCTACCACCATCAAGGGATGTGACTTATCCCTTCACTTAGCTCAGCATGCTGAAACTAGTGAAGAAATTGACGAACAGGATAGTTCCCTATCAAGACTATTCTACATTGATAATCAAATCCTTCCTGTGTCTAAACATCCTTGGTATAATAATTTGGTTTACTATTTACAAAACCAAAGATGTCCAGATAACTTAGACACTCACCAAAGAAGAGGGCTTTGTCTTGAGTCTGCTAGATACGTCATTATAGGAGACTTATTGTTTAGAATATTTGTTGATGATATGTTGCTCTATTATGTAAACAATGAGGATGCACAAAAACTGTTGCAAGAAACTCATGGTTCTTCAAATTCTTTTATTCACGTAGGAGGTCATTTTTTTGCTAAAACCATTGCTTTCAAGATTATTAGAAAAGGATATTATTGGCCTTCAATCTTTCATGACTCTTATGTTTTTTCGAGATCTTATGACAAGTGCCAAAAATTTGTTGGGAAAGAACGCCTTGCATCCATGCCATTACAACCTATCCTCCCATACTTTCCTTTTTCAAAGTGGGGATTGGATTTTATTAGTCCTATTAATCCTTTGTCTTTTGCAACACAAGTCTTTATTTTGACAGCCACAAACTATTTTACAAAATGGGCTGAAGTTGTCCCTCTTAAACATTCGATAGATGATCAGGTGATTTATTTCCTTGAAAATAACATATTTTCCAGATTTGGTCTTCCATTGGAAATTAGTACAGACAATGGTCTCGCTTTTATTTCTGCTAAGCTGACCCAATTTTTAGCTAAGTTGGGAGTTAAACATTTTACCTCGTCAGCTTATTATCCCCAAGTAAATGGGCAGGCTGAGTATACTAACAAAAATCTAGTGAGAATCATAAAAAAGCTCATCAAAGATAAGCCTCTTCAATGTCACACTCTCCTCACTTACGCCCTTTGGGCAGATTGAACCACCACCAAGGTGAGCACTGGTTGCACCCCTTTCCATCTTGTTTATGTGCAAGAAGTCATTCTACCTACTAAGCTAGAACTTTCCTCCTTAAGGTTGATGCTACAGATCGAAGAATTAAATTCTTTTGATGTTTCACAAAGGATGAATGCACTCTTGGCTTTAGAGGAGCAAAGGATGTTTTCCTTGGGTAATATAAAAAGGAGACAACTGATTGTTAAGAAGTATTTCAACAAGAGTGTAAAGACTGTCAAATTTAAAGTCAATGAGAAAGTATTGTTGTGGGATTCATCTCATGTCGATAGGGGAAGACACTCAAAGTTTCAAAAATTATGGATGGGTCCTTTCAAGATCGCTTTTGTCATGGGTACAAACTCTCACATTCTAAAAGATTTAAAAGAGTGATTGTTTTCCTACAACACTAACGGTTCTCACTTAAAACACTATGTGGAACCAACTTTAAGAGTTTAATGTTGTTTGGATTGTTCTGTATATTAGTAGTTCAATTATGTTTTCATAGTTCTCGTTGCTGCTTTTCTAATTCTGCTTTCAAAACAGCTTTTAATTTTTCTTTCATTTTAGTAGTTTTCCTTCTATTGTTTGCATTTCTATCATTTCATTTCTGTTGTTTTAAATTTTGTAGTTTCATTTCTGTTATGACATTTCTTGCTTTTGTTCTTTTAGATTTCAATTTTTGGTCAAGAATAATATGTTGGATCAATTCTGCCACAGTGACACTCATGCAAGGTATTGTTAGTCAATAAAAATCAAGCTTACATGGTTGTTATGATGTTCCCCCTTAAGGCATCATTGAATTTCTTATCTACTTCCATTGATGTCTTATGAGATAATTAGTTACTTCCCGCTTTTGTTTTCCATTTCTTCATCCATTTTGAGATTCAAAAGATCAATTCCATAAAAAAAAATCTCCTTGAAGTCAAGAGAAATTTTTGGTTGAATGATTATGCATACAAGGATAAACCCCCTCATACTTAACACTTTCCATGAGTTATTCCCAAATTCCTGGTCATTTTTCCATTAAATCCACTCACTTCCCCCTGTTGCATAATCATTCTGGTTATATCTTCTTGATTTGTTATTCTTGGTCTGAGAAACCATACATTCTGAGTTCTTAATATGTTGGAAACAGATTTCCCTGTGGAGTCACCAGTTTGTTGATTATTAAAATCGCAACGAGGAATTTCGCCCACAAAGTATTGCTAAAGCCTATTATTTAAACTATGCTAATAATATATGATACTAGTAGGTGGAACCCCCTTGTATACTGGGGGCTCAGAGATAGTCATATCACACATTTTATGTTGATGTTTCGATGTTGCTCACGGGGTCTTATATTGTTGACGATGCAGTTATGGTTTCATTTTTGACATAGTGACAAGTGGATGATGTATTTTTTGAGATGTTCTGTTATTCAAATATTTATTTTTATGTTATGATTGGCATATATTTACAGTTGCTATGTTGATCATGTCACCATGATTATTACCTAGCTACACATGCACAAGGAATATGTTAGTAACAACATAAACAAGATCAAATGGATGAAGCTTATGAAAAGAATCCAAAAGGAAAGGACCTATGGTTATGCTATGTTAGAAGTTATGTGCAATTAAAAATGCAAACATGTTAGAGTTAGTCCTAAATATTCAATGGTTATGCGATTTTCATTTGATTTATTATGGATGCATATGATATGGCAAGGCATATGGTATGGTATGAAAATTTGGCAAGGGTTCACGTAAATATTTTGGGTAGCGCATTGGGCAAGAAATAATGGTCGTAGATTTCAATGGCTGGAAATTAATGACATGATTAAACGTTATGGTGAGTGTTGGTTGTCATGTACCTCGGAATTGAATGGAAGAGGAGATGGAAGCAACGTTTACTCCCCCCATCAGGCCATCACCCTAGTATGGTTAATCTTGCATTTCGATCTGTTGGTGGTTAAGCTCTGAAATTCAAGCTTGGGAAGAAAACGCTCAGCCAACTCGCTCATTTTAAGCTATTGGTTACAAGTATGGTTATTTTTCACCCATCCATGAATTATGCTCTGTGTATGAATGAACAATGGCTCAGTAATTCTTGGGTTTGTGTTTTCCTGAGGCTTGCAACTGTGTAAATGTGTGGTTTTTCTCTCTCGAATGATTGTGTGGTTGTTCGATTTGCAAGTAAAATAATTGTATTGGTTGAGTTGTGCATTCATTGGTTGTTCTGATGGTGAAAATTGGGATGGGTTTCTGTGGTTTTTGAATGAATACGGGTATTATCGCTATGTGTTATTGATGAGGGTTTCTCCCTATGCATTCGTTCTAGTTACTTCCTTACAGTTATGAGAGTAACCCTGTCCAGTCATATTCAAACTATCATTTGGTTGTTGTGTATGTTTCTCAGGCTGCCATTTGGTTGTTTTGTTTTTCCAGAGTCATGGTCATGGGAATATTTACATGGTATTGGTATCAAAGTATCTCAGAAGTCGATCTTAGGGTGGCCATTATGCCAAGATATATGCTTTGGGTTGATTGGGTGATATAAGTTATGCCTCACGTTATGCATCCTCACTGGCATTGTGTGAAATGATTCATCTCTTACAAAATTGACAGAGGTTATACCTCTATGTTTTCTGAGTAACTGTCACTATCTAGTGGACATTTTCTCTCCTCTACACCATTTTCCTACCCTACCATTCATTGTTTCCTCTATGGCTGACTATTGTGCCATTGCCTGGGCCCGGAGTTAAAAGGAACCTTGTGGTTTATACGATGCTTGTATCAAAGGATATTTTCCTGTGGTCGTTATGGTCCAAGGACTCCAATTCTATGTGCTATTGATGATTGAAGCACACTCTTGATTTTGTCTTTGTATCCATTGTGACCGAGCCCGATTTTAATAATCCCCAACTGTTATTTCTCTTGTAGGGCATCCTTCTGGTTGTCAAAGATTTTTTGTAAAGTGAGTGGTTATGACAGTTGCATCGAGTACCTATCTCATATTTATTTGATTAAATTGATTTAACAATTGTGATCGGGAATGAGTAATAATTTGTAGTCAAAGGGCTGCCTCTTTTTCGTTATATTTGGAATCACTATGTCCTACAGCAGAGTGTTGATTGCAAATTGGGGAATCATGTGTGTTTCACTAAGCCCGGTTAGGATCATAGCAAGTTATGAGATTGATAATTGTGTTTACTTCTTTATGTTCACTGTGTATCTATTATGGAAGCATCGTGCATGTTGTAAATAATTGCATTAACAATGATGAACCTCAGGTTTTATATTATGGTTTCATTGCAAAGTTTTATTGGTTGATATGATGAAGAGGGTATGAAATCGGACAAGTTTTAGAAGTCTGTTCAATTTTGAAAAGGGCCTGAGCATATGTTTTAAATTGGTCAATTGCGAATTTATGGTCATTGTATGACATTTTTATAGTGATATATTATGGATAGAGGTGGAACAATATTGTTGTGTGTTTTCTTTCGATTCTTAAAAGGAAAGGAAATAAATTAGAGATAAATCACTCTCTTAACAGTACTGTTGAAGGTTGTTTCGATTATGAGTATGATTGCAGACTGTATTAATTGAGAATTTTTTTAAAAACTTGAATGTGGAACAATGAACAGTTTTTTATACACAGTGATTATTAAATTAGCGTTGGTATGTTTTGTATTGAGTACAAAGTTATGTTTATTGATTACTTGATTTGTTTTATGAACAGTATTCATTATTTCCCTGCCATTCTCTCACTTTTCCACACATTACAAGTCCCCTCACCTTCCCAGATTCACTATTCACTCCTTGTTCTTAAAATTAAATTATAGTTAATTGAAAACTTTGTATTGTAGCAGTTGAAGGATGGCATAAGGATGAGTTACAGTTGATTTGTCTTGTTGTTACAGTTGATTGGATGATGATTTGTTGAGCAGTAATCATGATCTACCCCCTTTCATTTTACCACTTTTCGCTCAATACAATCCCTCATATATCCCAGAACCCTTATTCACCCCCTGCTCATTGACAAATATTAAACGATTTTATGGATTGGATTGCATGAGTCTGATGTGTTGTTGAGCCAAACTTTGTTTCATATTTAAAGAGATAGCATGTATGGTTTGTTGAAGAAACTAGTTTCTAAGAATTAATGCATACAGGAATGAGTTTCTTCAGCAGAGGTATCCATGGCTGGGGTAGCAGAGGAAGAGGAAATTGGAACAGATGCCCTAGAAGGCCAAGGTTTTCTATAAATTTTGATGCAGACTCGCAAGATTTGAGCCAGTTATTTCAAGATGGATTTTTTAACTGGGTTGGACAAGGAGTGGTCCAACCTAGGTCAAAAAGGCCTCCCTTCCAAGCCCCACATGTCCCTGGTATCCCAATTCCCCCTCAT
>ML798352.1:354343-367067 GCA_009831015.1 Picea engelmannii | reverse complement strand
AGTTCATTTATGTCCCTACGCATTTCTTCACCTTCATCAAGAGTCCAAGTAGGATTTTCTGGAGGCTTAGTTGGTGTAGAAGTTCCCTTTTTTGGTGGCATGTTGGCCAAGTATCACTTTTGAACCTTGATTTTGAGGTGGTTATGCTAGACAATATTTATTCTATTGTATCTCCCAAGTTTTAGCCCTTCTCGGTATGAAACTTTATTTTATGTAGTTCTCTGATATTTCTTCTCTGCAATGCCACAGGTCTGATCAAAATTGGATGTGCCAAGTGGAATTTATGGTAACTTCCCCACAACTTGTCGATTGTTTTCCTTTCCAAGAGATCTCACTTGTATAGTGTGCCCCACACAAAATAATTGATATAAAATTCTGAAAATCATACCAAACATACTATAGACTGTCCACGACCTAATGAAACTAGTCCCACTCAATTTGGATACTCTAGGAAGAATTTATGATTGTTTTACCTGGAACACCTTCTTGAGACTAGTCAATAGGACTAGTTAAATACCCTATCTTACACAGGGTGTATATACAAATTTAATATGACCCAGAAGCTGAAATTTTTACCACAGATACCTTACTAATTTTTGTAAATAGCCTCCAAATGTCAGGGTCTGAAACATTACGAATTTTTTTTTATAGAGAAAATGTCGCAATGACTCATTTTAGGATGATTCCAGAACCCTATCTTGTACAGGCTCTATCTCCAAAAGTATAAGGCCTCAGGAGCTGAATTTTGAGCCCAACGTACCTTGATCCGTCTCCTAAATATCCTCTAAGAATTTTCTTGTGAAACGTTGTAGAAAACAATTTATAGCAAAAATTCCAAGGTGTCTTAGATGTAGCAGTGAAACCCCAAGACCTTGAGCTCTGATACCATATGTTAAGAACCAAATATCAATATAGCATAGAAAAACCTCAGAAAAAGTACTCAATGCCTTGACAAAGAGATAATTTCAGATAATAAGCCTCTTCGAGGGGGCAACCTCCTTTTACCCCACTTAAATGTTCAAGTACAAGATGATTCAAAACGAAAATGTCTCCTTGGTATATATAGGAGACTAAGAGCTATAATTACAACTAATGGCCTAAAGCCGACATAAATAAAATAACATTACTAATATAATATGCCCCAATTAAGGGGTAATGAGCCAATATTAGGGCTTAACATAACTTCGAGGCATTTTATTAGCCAACCAACTGGAAAGTCCGACTGTCAATTTGTATAGTGTGAAACTGTCGATGTTGTTTTTAGGACACAGAAGTATAGAAGAAATGATTTGCCCTTTAATATAGCTTCTGTGGCACAAATATGGTATGGCTCATTTTAGCACTTTTCCATGCGTAAAAAAAAGGCAATCTTGAGTCGGCTAGCCCTGGAGATTGTATGTCAATTTGTATATCACGGAGCTCCGAATGTTGTTTGGAGGTCACGCAAAAGTAGAACTGTAATGTTGAGGTAGGCAGCGCGCATGTCCACTTGTCAATTTGTATATCGCGGAACTTTGGGTGCTACTTGTAGGACACAGAACAATAGAGGGCCAATTTAAAGAAAGGGGAAGCACTCGTTGGAAACACGTGAATTCGCTAAGCTGCCCAACAAGGGATTTTCAGAAAAAAAATGAATAAATAAACAGGAAGAGAAACAACAGGGGATAAAAGAGTGGGAAAATAGAAAGGCAGAGTGTAGTTTGCGTAAGTGTGAATTGGTTTCAAAGAAGCCCCATTGTTGCAAAACCATTATTTTCTACTAATTTTGAGCAAATGCATTGTTGAAGATTAGATATTATTGCAACCTGTGCGTGTAAGTATGTTCTTCATACATTCTTCCATGGCTGTAACATATTAACTTAACTAGTAAGCTTCATTTTCTACTAATTGCCATCAAATGTTTTGTTGAAAATTAAGCTTTTATTGGAACATGTGGGTGTACTTGTGTTCTTGAGACATTCTTCTATGATTTTAACATATTAACTTAACTATTAAAATTCTTGCATTATGGGTTGTTAGCATTAAAACTCAATAACTGCATGTCTAGAAACAAGAATGACGATTTTGATGCAAGATTGTACATTGGTATTGCTATGTTCTATCTGCATTGCGAATAGAATTGAACATCGGTTTGAAATTGTGTGCAGTCCATATTTTGTTTGCATAAAAGGTTGTTGGATTGACATAATACATTGTCATATAATTTTTATATGTTCCATATTAGAAAAAAAAACCTAACTATGAGAGCACTAAACCATGGCAATAAGAACAGGTGTTAAATCCAGAAAAGAAGCAGCAATGAAGACTCAATGGAATTTTTTTTTAATAGAAAATCCATTTAAAAAAATAAGAAAAACACAGAGTATTGTACATTTATCCTTAGAAATTGGAGCCAGTTCTTCGGGCCAAAACATTGAACGTATTTTCCACAAATACAAGCACGGGATTCGTAGTATGCAGGATCCTTGCAATTTTCTGCTCGATGAATCATCCTGTGGTGAAATTGATAGTTTACAGAAGCTTCCCACGAGGAAGAAGATGAAAAACGTTGTAGGGAAAATGGAATAGCCTTTAACTGAAACCACCTCTACATAGTAAAAAAAATTCAGGGACATAGGTTGCATGTGCAATTTTAGAGGCCCAAATTAGTCCATTCTGAGTGGAAGGAGAGGACTAGAAGAAAAATGCCTTGCAACAGTAGGCCTGCAAGTGATTAAATTTTTGGCTTGAAATATATATGTGGGAGAATTAACATATAATTTTTTTACAGTGAAACTCTTCCACCCAAAATGGACTAATTTGGAACTTTGGAATTCCCACTTTTTCACTGCAAAGCGACTATTGCGTTCAATGTCAATTTCTTTTCTAAAACTCCTTTTGGTGTTGTCGGAACCACCATCATTGAGCTGAGAAGTTCCGGTCGTTATGGTTGATTTCAATTTGGGCGCATGAGTGGGAAGAGTCTCTACATTGCCATCATCCATTTTCGTATCATCGACCATCAGATCATCTTCTTCTGGCTCAGAATCCATGACATGAACCTCTGCGCCAGACATGAATGCAGCTTGGCAGGTTCTCTGAATAGGCCACTTGCCTTGGAATTATTTGGCTTGAAATATATCTGTCATTGTACCAAGGAACCATCTCCTTTTTTTCTCCTCGGTGAAGGGAGATGAGTAGTAAGAATATTCCTTGGAGTAGTGGAACCTCTGGCCATTATGTTTGAATGTGTTTACTATATCTCGACAAAACTTCTACCACAAGTTAACGAGAATTTCCATTTTCTCGAGATGATGTTTGAAATGAAAATTGGGGAGGGATAATATAACCCTCTGCAATTTATGGTTTAATGCCTATCAATGGAATATCTCCTCGAGCCTTTTGCTAATCAATGACAATATCCACAGTTTGTGCGAAATGAGTTGTCACCATTACAACTCAGTAATTTCATAATTAGAAAAAATTGTGAAGGTCGCGGTGACAAATCTTAGTTTAATTCATAGTAATGACAAATATTCCTCGGACTTTTGGAAATTAATGACAATCTTAACGGTTCCTGCAGGATGAACTATTAGCATTGAATCTTAATTATTTCATATCTGGAAACAAGTACAAAGGCAACAGTGATGGTGAATTGCGATGAAGCATTGTACATTTCGTGCACCCACCAACCCGCGAAATTGATTCCAAGAAATACCTAAGTATGGAAAGCGGTCGGGCGGGTTAGAAAATAAAAAGGGCAGAAGATACACCCAGGAGACGTGAAGGGTCAATGGTCACATTGCATCTCAGTGACAAATATCGATTGTCAATTTGTATGTCGCGGAACTTCAGTTGATGTTTGTTTGTGTGTAGGGGAACAATGGAAGCGCAATGGCTAGAGGGCAATTTGTATATTGCTGAACTTCGGGTTCTGTATATAAAAGCATGAGACATTGGGGAAAAAGGACCAAGTAAACAGAAAGCGAAAAAATACAAGATGAAGATGCATTTGTTTGCTAATTTGTAAATCACGGAAGTCCAGGTGGTAGTTGCACGCAGAGGAACAATGGAAACACAATGTTAAATCCACCTATGCAGGAACCCGCGATTAAAAAAGGGAAAGCAGAGAGAAGAGAAACTAGAATTTTTATGAAAAACAAGCAATACATAGTAAATATGTACTATAAAGTATGAACATGGGATGGTATATAGCATGTACGGATCCCACATTACATACTTAGCCACTTTTTCGATCACGGTTTCTCGGACTGACAGGCTCTAAATTGCACATCCATTTCTCTGTGGCCTACAAGGTAAAATTTGTCACAAATGGAGGAGTCGTACAGTTAAAAGACTTATCAGGTGTAGAACTCAAAGGGATGATCAACGAGAGCCAACTGAAAATGTACAAGGATAGTCGACCACCCACCATGCAGTTAAATATATATATATATATATATATATATATATATATATATATATAAAACAATTAACAAAAATATAGTGCGTCAAAAGAAGAAAAATCATGCATAGTTAGCAACACAAACTTGACGAGCAGAAAGACAACGATCACGCCAAAAAGAAAATGAGCGGGAAATGGAAAGTCGACAAAAGCAATACGAAAAAACAACAATAGGTGGAATTGAATGACGAAAAGGATCGATGGGATGCCACATTAATCGCGCCAACTGGAGTTGGAAAAGTAACAGTAATGGAAAGTACGAAACCATCGGAGATGCATTGAACCCACAATTAAGGTGCATTAAAACCATAATGAAGGAAACTTCATTGACAAGCTTCATGGGAAGTCGATACAACACACGGGCATGGGAGAAACTAGTATATTCACGAAAAGAGAGCAGGCAAAGAGCGATAGAAGCTAGAATGCACAGAGCGAGTCCACAGAGGTCACATAAACCATTCGAAACCAGCAAACATTTTAAAGTCACTGACATGACACTGTCGAAGCAAGTAGAAGCAAGCCAGAGTGCTAGACCAACAAGGGTTAAAACCAAGTCACGAGAACCATTGGAAGAGGGTGAACAATAGCCATAAAACAACTTCAATGTCGACAAAATCCCATCTCCAGAGACAATACCAGTACAACCCACACCAATACTGGAAGAAATCCAACAACCAGCTGTAGAGGGCATGAATGTAGATACGCCAACAGTGGCACAAGAGCCACAAAGCCAAGAAGAAAAAACCCTCAAGGGGGTACAACCAGAGAGCACCTAAGCATATCTAAAAGTTAATGGAATGACATCGAATCTAGAAGCAGCAGTGGAGTTAGGCAAGTCATAGATGACTATCTTAGACCACCCACCAGAAGGAATGGTAAAAGATATCACGGGTCGACCAGACTGGTATGCAGAAGAACAACTGAAATCCGCAGGAACTTCGAGCTAGCCACCACCGTCGAAGAAAGACAAGCACCAGGTACCGAGCTCATCTCGAAAGAAACTCGTCGCATAAATCATGCTACCGCGAATACCAGAAGGGGTACAAGTAGGACCAGACCTGTTGGGTCATATAGGGAAGCTCAAATACTCGTACCACGATGTAGTAGACGAATACAAGTTCCCAGAACTTGCGAAGAGGGTATTCAAGGAGACTACAGGCATAGATCGATTTGGAGAACCGATTCATAGACCACTCTAATGGGAAGCAGGGTTAGAGAAAACAAGAATTTTAGGTCTGTTGGACTTACCACATTTTGGTAGGGGCCAGTATGCAACAACATGTGTCAAACAACTGCTACCAGTCATACATGGAGGAGACATATGGCTATACAAGCTCGTCTCAATAAATGTTGAGTTAACTGAGAAGATAACATGATTACCATCCCGGGGTATGGATCCCGCACAGTTTTTGGATGACAAAGATAGGGAGAAAGTTATAGAAGAAGAGATGAAGAATAAATGCGGTACTGATAGGGGAACGAGAGGGATCATCATAAAAAGGATCAATGATGCCACAACATAGTTGGGTGCAAAGATCTTAGCCTGTACACTACTAAGAAAATGACACAGGGAGGAAGTCCCAGCTGGAGTTGTTGCAGTTGCAGCTTAGTGTGCAGAAGGCACCACAGTTAGCTAGGTGCCATATCTTTTGAAATTATTCCTAGATGACTGCAAGGATGCTCAAGATATAGGAACAGAGTTCCACTATTCATGGTTGATAACGCGAATAGCCTTTATGGGCTGGAGGGAACCCAGGTATGTAACTTTTTGTTTTAGACCCAAACCAAATCAGGGAGAAAGATAATTACTGCTGAAATATGGGCCGGTTGCCAAGCATAAGAGGGAGAATGAGATCGTATTTGAAGGATACCTATGCAACATGCAGGAAGCCATCAACCAAATGTGGAGAATAACAATAGAGGTTGTCGTGCGGTATGGGGACATCGCCAATTTTAGAGCCACATGACATACAGTGTGGATACAGGCGCAAAAGGATCTCGATAAAAAGTTGTTGGACATGTGCTACTATATTACAGAGGGAGACATAGACATAGTATTTAAAGACAAGAAGGTAGACCCATTTCTTTCACTAGCTAGGATTTCAGTGGTTGCAATTTGGGAAAATCTACATATGAAAAGTAAATGATGGTCATTCTTCATGCCGTGCACACTTAGTGATCATATCTATTGGGACGTCATTTTCAAATCAAAGCGTATCACCATAGTTTGAATTTTTTCCTAGATCAGAGGTTATCATCCCTAGAACAAAAAAAGTGTCTGACTAAAATGATGGGCTATGATTATAAGATCATATATAAAAAAGGCATAGACAATGTAGTGGTAGATGCATTTTCAAGAAAATATGAGGATGAAGGTTCCCTCTTTGCCTTATCATTACCAGTTCCTAATTGGATTGAGGAATTTCAACAAGAGTGGCTAACCCACCCAACTATATCACAGGTAATTCAGTGACCTCAGGAGGACCCTAACCCACCCACCAGCTACACTTGGAAATACAATATCCTCTGGTATAAGGAGTGCCTGGTTTTGTATATGATTTCAACACTCAAGCCTAGGATATTAAATGTGTTACATTCATTTGCTATTGTTGGTCACTCAGGTTTCCAAAAGACATATGCTCGTTCTTGTCGTTCTTTTTTCTAGGAAGGAATGAAGAAGGACATCCTTACCCTTTTCATCAAATGTTATATTTTCCAACACAATAAAGGTGAAATTTTCAGGTCCCCAAGAGCCCCACAGTCGTTACCCATTCTAACATCTATTTGGACTCACATCTCCATGGAATTTATCGTGGGATGTAATACCCCAAGGACAAGCCCCATTTATATATATGTGTTATAAACATGTTTTGTAGGCTGGTGAGCCAAGCAATTATAAGCTGGTAAGCTTATGTGTAAGTAGGCTGGAGATCCTAAATGTTAAAGGCTAGGAGCCTGTTTTGTACATGTAATTATGCACTTTGTTAATATTAAAACATCATTGCGTGTAGACCGACCAAGAAGAAAGAGTGATGGGGGACTAAGCTTGCACAAGTTTGGCTAAGGGAGGAGGCTAAGTGAGTGGGCCTAGGGACTAAGCCAGGTGGCTTACCTCTAAAGGGGATAATAATTTATTATTATTTCCTAAAAGGATAAGGTGGTCAATTGACCAAATGTTGTCCTATGTTCCTGGAAAAGGAACGTATGCTAAGTGGAGTGCATGCGACTGTAGGAAGACAAGTGTCAACCTGGGTGAAATGTAGTTAAAGAGGAAGAAGTCAACTGTGTTGGTGGTTGGCTTCCCATTCTGTCATCCTCCTCCTGAGTTTGATGGGATCTCGGGCGTCTAAACCCGTTTTTCCTCTGCGTCTCCATCTACATTGCTTCTTGATCACGCACCCTGAAACCCATGGGAAAACTAACGGACTGATCCGTGTCTCTGTGGAAGTTTGGGTATCCTGTATTTGTCTGAGCCGCATGGTGTCATAACTGTGGGATGTTGTGGCCACACAGTTCTATCATGAAAAAAACCTATGTTGTTTTACAGTGAAGCTTGACACATCCTGGAGATGTCCTGAACCGTGTTGTGTCTTAGTGTGGCTCACTGTTGTTGTCCTGAACTACGCTAGAACTGGTTGAAGAAGCAAGTTGTTAGGCCTGTGAACAACACTCTCTCCAGGTGAGAGAGGTGGTTGTGGTCGAAGAGGCAGGAGGCCAGGCCTATGAGCAACTCTCTCCAAGTAAGAGAGTGTGTTGAGGAAGTAAGATCTCCTAGAGGGAGTCATGTAGTTGCTACAGTGCTCTGATAATTCTGGTATGGCCTTTTGTTGAAGCCCAAGGCAAGGGAGGTGAAGCATCTAAGGGACTGTGCGAAAGTGAAGGTGTATACTCCTGGGGTGGGACATGCATGTGGGGAATGAGAGTCTATGAGAAGTGGATGTAAGTGGCTCCTGGGAGAGAATCCTTCCTCATGAACTGTGTGTCTTCCTTATTGACCTTGCCTAGCCCAGGATTCCCTTGCCCTGGGTGGAGATTAGTCCCATCTCTGGGGTGACCTACTATTGAGAGTGATGAGAAATGCGGTCTATGGCTGGGAGGTTCCTAGAAGGTCTGCACGCAGTTGGTGGTGTTACTCCAGTTGAAATGATAAGTACCAGTTTGTGATTAATTTACATGTTATGCATGTCTATGATGCTTGAATGATTATCATTCATTTCGTTGCATGTGGATTTACTGTTAATATTGCTTGAATATGAATTGGTAGTAGTAATTATGTGTTTACTCTGTGTTAAGTGATTTAAATTCCTTAAATGCATATTATATAAGTCTATATTCCGCAGCGGTAGCAATACCCGGTCTCTGTGTTGGTCGGGGAGGTTACAGTTTGGTATCGGAGTTAAGTGTGAACTCTGAGTAGTGACATTTTTCGTCCCAGTTGGTGGCCGGGGAAGTTACAATCTGGTATTCGAGCCAAGGTTTAAACACTGAGCCTAGATGGGCCATGCTAGTGGAAGTTGAAGCAAAATTTTCAGAAAGAATTGTTGTCGAAGTAGACAAAATTCTAGTTCATAGCCAAGGTTTCAATGTCGAATCTGGATGGGTTGGATAAGTGGTCATTGGACCTAACGTTTCAAGAGGAAATTGTGTCTAAAGAACCAATTTTGAACCTTAGAACCTTCCTGAGTGCCAAGAAGTTACCTTGGCCATGTTATGAAGTTCAGGAAGAATAATGGTGTCATAAAACCATGACAAAATTGGTATTGGGCCACAGAGTAATGTGGACCTTAGGATTTGCTCAGGAGAAATAGAATCCTTCATGACCATCAGATATGGTAATGTTGCGAGGCATTTAGCTATGAATTCCTTTCGAAATCCATAGAGTAACATAGTCTATTCTACGTTGTAGGATGTATTCATAAGGAAGGGAAATCCCTTATGACCGTCAGATCTGGGGGATGGTGCAGAAGAGTTAACCGGGAATCCCTTCAGACTTCATGACTTTAGTGAAGTCTGATGCCAAAAACAAGAGAAGGGTGAAATCCCCGAAGTCTCGAAAGTGGATATACACCGTAGATCTAGGGAGGAGAGCTTGACCGTTGGATCAAGCCAATGTTAAAAGGTCAAATGCAATAGTAAAGGGTGAAAGCTCCCGAAGAGTTTTAGTAGTGAGTCATGATGATGTCACTTGGTTTGACGTTGACACATGGATTGTGTGCCCCGTGCCAGTGGGTTTTGAACCTGTAGAAATTTGAAATGTCATTGGAACGTGACTTGTGTCACCCATCTGAATGGGCCACGTATCATCTGCTAGTCTTCCGCCACGTGGCATCTTGTATGAGCAGGGTTAGTGGTGCCCGATGTTACGTAACGTAGTTAAAGGTCGGGGGACCCACAATGGCATTGGTCACAACACATCAAGATCAACGGATAGAAGGCATTGTGGGGACCCAAGTTGCATGGAAGTTAATTATCCAAGGTGGTTCTGCAATCCAAACCACGGTTTCACCAAGGGGTTACGTGTCAACATCAGAAGAATTGTGGGAGAAAAGGTGGGTTACTCCAAACCTCTACCACATGCCCCCACAATTGGAAAACATAAGTGATGTGATGTAATGATGTCAACAAAAGTGACATGGGAATGTATGGAGATTAACTAGTTTGAATGCGTAAACTGGTAAAGTATTGAATAAGTTTCAATTGTTTCTCTTCTTTGAGTTTTCAAGTGCAAGGAGTGCACACTATCCGCAAGAAGTGCGTTGACAGAGGTAAGTTAACCTCTTATAATATCAAGAGAGATACCGTTGAACCTTCATCAATAGAAGTGCAAGGAGTGCATAGGAGGAGCTCTGTGTTGAGTTCAGAGAGAGATAGAGTGACTGAAAACTCTGTAGGGATCTACCAGGCGGGCATCGAGTGATTGCAAGTGTGCACAGAGAGAACTCTTTATCAAGTTCAGGGAGAAGAGTATCAGAGGAAGATACTCACAGAGTTGTTGAACACTCTGTAGAAAATGCTCCACAAGGTGTTCTTTGAGAAGAAGATTTCCAAGAGGGCACAAAGTCTTCCTTTAAAGGAAACGGAAGGGCCGAGTCCCTTAAGGACTGAGCAAGTTGAAAGATCAGGAGGAGCAGTGCAAGTTTTCACGCAGAGCGCAAGTGTGCGTAGGGCTGAGGTCAAGTCGAAACCCAAAGTCATAGGGCTTGTAGGAGGAAAATCGAAGGCCGAGACCTTCAAAACGTTGGAAATATTTCAATTCTGGGAAGAACGCCAAACCTCAGGAGGAGGAGAGACAACTATCCTCAAATCAGCTGTAGAGGAAGAGATATGGACCTTAGAATATCACATCCAGACACTCAGAAGAGTGCATGGGAGAAGATCAGATCTGTATCGTAGGATCTGAGCGCATGGACCAATAGTCATTGGATCCAGGTAAGGTGAACACACCTTAACCTTTTGGAGTTTCATAGGAGAGTGGACTTTGTGAAGTCCTGAAGTTTCAAAATCATCGGAACCATCCATCATGAAAGTTTAGGAATTGGGAGAAGGGAGGAAGCCATTGCAGAACTTCACGAAATGTGAATTCTTGATTCACGAATGAGATCATGACTATTAGATTGTGGGGATTGTGGACCATTGATATGGTGAGCGAAACTCACTAGTTTGGGTTTCGAAAGGATGAAAAAGCAAACTTCTCAAGATGCAAAATCATGAAATGTGAAGTTGTGAAGCATTCGGAAGCTTGGCCCCAAGTCATAGCCAGAGGTCACATCAGTGGGATCCAAAGGAAAGGAGCTAGCATTCCCTAGGCTCTAATTCGAGAGGTCGCGAGTCAGAGAGTCGGGGTTGGATCACATGTGATTTATCGACATACAAAGTCATGAAGCACCCTTTGGTTAGGCACATGGTCACAGGCATTGGTCACGGGGAGGAAGCTTTCTCCTGGTGCTTGTTCGTGCAGGAGGAGTTTCACATACGAACCTATGGATTTATTTCACGGAGGTTCCAACAGGGACTTGAAAGAGCTAATCCAGCTCATTTTTGTGAAGATTCGATACCGAGAGGTTAGTAGACCCCTCCTGAGGTAGGGGGGGGGGCTGTGTCACTTCTACTACCATCATACATTCAAATAGTATAAAATTTATTAACAACAGTCATGCAAGTATGAGTTTTTATTACTCTTTTTGCATAATTACTGAAAGGAAATTTAGGTAAGAATTTCCTCAACTAGAGTTATTATATAAAATCACATGATTATATTATTGAGTGCATACCACTGAATGTGGTAAAGGCTGGAGGCCTGTAGTAATTCAAATATTTTTGGCTTCTAAATGTACACACTGACACAATAGAATGTAATGTTAATTTGGTTATGGGGTAATAACCAAAGAATTAAAAGATAAGAACTTTTTATAGGAATGAATGTCAGTAAGCTAGTCATGTATGAGACTGGGACATGGTCAGATATGGAAAGGTATGGATATGGAAATGTTCTGAGCCACACAGGTACTAAGATCTTCCTAACTTTAAATAAAACTTGGACTCTAACCTTTTTTCTAACACTAATGAACACCACAAAATTATATTCTTGGTTTAGTGTTCGGGTCAAAAAGGAAGGCATCCAATTAATTGGGAAGACAATAGGAAGTGTGTGGAGAATGTATCAACACATTGGCCATAATTCCAACTCATGGATGGTGGTTTACATGACTGAGATAAAGAGCATTCTGTAATTGGAACTCCTCGAGCCATGGTGCTCTAAGACTTTAGGTCTGACATGTTGCTGAAATCCCAAGGAAAGGGAGGTGTAGCAGTCGATGGACCGTGTGACCGTGAACCTTGCATTGAATTACATAATGATCTTTCCTTCTTCCTTGGAGGTCTTTTCTTCTGTAGAAGAAGATTCTTCAATTCCCTTCTTTTTCTCAACTTTGGATCTACACTTCTTCTTGTAGTGCCCTTGTTTTCCACACCTCCAACATACCCTTCCAAACTTTCCAGGAGATTTAGATCTACCTTTAGACTTAGATCTCCCACTTGAGAAATTAAATCTATTTCTTTCCTGGGAATGTCCTCTTGCAAATAATGCATCTGTGTTATGTCCTTCCATATTCTTTCGTCTCATCTCCTTCGACAACAGGGATGAGACCACTTCTTCAAACTTCAAAGAAGTTGTATTACTACCTATGGCCACAACCAGACTATCCCACGAGTCTGGTAAAGAACACAACAAACTGATACATTTATCTTCATCTGAAATTTTAATATCAACAGATACTAACT
>ML798352.1:338031-352277 GCA_009831015.1 Picea engelmannii | reverse complement strand
TGTGGGTTGTTGTGGCCACGCAGTTCAATCGTGAAGCAGACCTGTCTTGTTTTACAGTGAAGACCAAGACATCTTAGAGATGGCTTGAACCATGTTGTGTCTTAGTGTGGCTCACTGTAGTTGTGCATTCGTTGTTGAGACTTGTTGTTGTGTCCTCACTGTGTTGGAGCTAGTTGAAGAAGCAGGTCATTATGCATGTGAACAACACTCTCTCCATGAGAGAGGTGGTTATGGTTGAAGAGGCAGGTGGTCAGGCATGTGAGCAACTCTCTCCAGGTGAGAGAGTGTTGAGAAAGTAAGATCTCCTGGAGGGAGTCCTATAGTTTCTACAGAGCTATGAGAATTCTAGTCCAACCTGTTGCTGAAGCCTAAGGCAAGGGAGGTGAAGCATCCGAGGGACTGTGTGATAGTGAAGGTGTATACTCCTGGGGTAGGACAAGCATGTGGGGAATGAGAGTATGTGAGTAGTGGATGGAACTGGATCCTGGGAGAGAAGCCTTCCTCATGAACTGTGTGTCTTCCTTATTGAATTTGGCTAGCCTAGGATTCCCTTGCCCTGGGTGGATCTTAGTCCCACCTCGGGGGTGACCTACTACTAAGAGTGATGAGTAGCATGGTCTATGGCTGGGAGATTCATGGAAGGTCTACATGCAGTTGGTGGTGTTAAATATAAGTATCAGTATGTGCTTAATTTACATGTTATGCATGTCTGTGATGCTTGAATGATTATTTTGTATTCCATTGCATGTGGATTTATTGTTAATCTTGCTTGAATCTGAACTAGCAGTAGTAATTCTTTGTTTACTCTGTGTTAAGTGATTTAAATTCCTTAAATGCATATTATATAAGTGTATATTCTGTAGTGGTAGCGATACCCGGTATCTACGTTGGCCGGGGAGGTTACAGTTTGATATCGGAGTTAAGTGTGAACTCTGAGTAGTGTCATTTTCTGGCCTAGTTGGTGGTCGAGGACGTTACATGGGCCTTCCAAAATCCGGAAACAAGTTAGTCATCATGGTTATGGTAGATCACCTATCAAAGTATGCACATTTTTGTGCCTTAAGACTCCCTTTTACGCCCACTATAGTAGCCTAAGTTTTCATTAATAAAATTTTCAAACTGCATGGCATGCCAACTTCCATTGTTTCCGATCGTGACCCGAATTTCAGCAACACATTTTGGAAAGAATTTTTTAAATTACAGGGAATGAAATTGAACATGAGCACAATATACGACCCCCATACAGATGGCAAAACATAAGTTGTCAATAAATGTTTCGAAATCTACTTGTATTGTTTTTCCTCGGATAAACACCATCAGTGGGTGTAATGGTTACCATTGGAAGAATGGTGGTACAACACTTCCTATCAAACAACGACGAAAATGACACCATATGAAATGGTGTATGGCCAAAAACCACCTATAATAACTTCATATATTCTAGGAACATCAAAGGTCTAGGATATTGATAAGTTGTTGCATGTTAAAGAAGCTACCCTCGCAGATTTGAAGGATAACCTCCACATGGCCCAAAATCATATGCAACAACAAGATAACCAACAACATTCCGAAATGGTTTTCCAAGAAAGTGATTGGGTGTTTCTATGACACCAACCTTACAAGAAAACCTCGCTCAAATCCCATGGCCACCACAAGTTGGTACCCAAATTTATGGCCCCTATCAGATTATCAAACATATTGGTCAAGTTTCCTACAAACTCACACTTCCATCTACATCCAAAATACATCTAGTGTTCCATGTTTCCCGTTTGAAGAAATGGTGGATCAGAATTGTAGGGTTCAAACCATCCTGCCTAAGTTAGATGAATAAGGATCCACTTGGCTGCAACCAGAATCCGTCCTCAACATGCCTGAGCGTCACTTGCATGGCCTAACTATCAAATAAGTGTTGATCAACTGGAAGGACACGTCTCTAAGGATGCAACCGGCCATAGTGTAATAGTTTCCACATCTTCAACCTTGAGTACAAGGTTTTTTTTGTAGGAGGATGGCATTTTAGGATCCAGCCCTAACCCCTCTTAGTTAGAATGATATATTTTCCATGTAATAATGGTTGACATTACTTAATAAGGCCTATTAAATAAATGTAAAAAATCCAATGTAAGAATACCTAATAGAATCTTCCGCTTATAGAAAGATCTTCCTCTAGAATTTTCTTTAGAAGGTAGAATTAGTATAAATAAGAGTAGGAGGTATGAGGAATATTGTCTTGAGAAAGTATTTCAATAGAGCTCTGCTCTATTGGAGGTTTCCTCATCGAAGAGACAAGTGAACATTGCTTTCGTTGAATAATGGTATTATTTTTGGTATTGCTCTCTCAATATTTTGTTGTTACTTTCATAATTGCTAAATATTCTTGTTTTTGCATAATATATTACACATGGTACCTTACAATAATGGATTTAACTACAATATAGATAGGATTTGTGTTCCCAAAGAAGAAATATTATATTTTATTAGAGAGGATCACACCTCCAAGATTGCAAGACACTTTTGTGTTGGGAAGATAGTTTCCAACTTACAAAGGTATACATGTATTGGCACTGTTAACATCAGAAGTCGCTCCTGGATTGCTTGTAGGAGCAGAGCCCAACACCCATCAATTTTAATGTCACGATAGTTTTAATGGGTGATCAAATGGGTAAAGAATCAAGAAGATATAGCTTTAACTCAGGAAACCAGGCCTGGTATGTAGAAAGAAAGGGAGGTCTTGATCCAACTTCTGTCAGTAAATTGATTAAAGGGTGGTAGATGGAAGACTTGTGAGAAGGGGGAACAACACTACCTTGGGTGACAGGCCTTTGGAAGCTTGAGGATGAAAGACTCAGAAGCCAAGATCCTCTTGGTCCAGAGCCTCAAGAAGCTGAAGGGTGACTCAACCGGATCCTCCAATTCCAAGTCGTTCAGCACTAAGAAAATCACAGGAACTGATTAGAAACAATGCAACTGTGACAGTGATCCAACCTACATCATCCTATAATAGCTGCAAATCGACTGGATCCTCTAATTCTGAGCTGTTCTAACACAATAAACAAAGAGATGGAAAAGAGGCTGGCATCCATAAAGTAAGAAGTCTCCAATGCCTTATACATTAACCAGAGCGACCAACGCTTCATGAAAACTTTACAATCGGGAGCTTTGCTCAACCATCGATCCTTTTCAAAAATGGCGAAAATGCCTACATATACTCAAAAATAACAACAACAACAAAAATGAGACGTTGCATTAAAGAATTGTGTCTACCTGGCTTCTGACAGCCTGCCTATGCAGACTCAGGATGATCGTGCACCTATGACAGACGCCATCAGATTTCGGATTGTCCTTCTGCAGGTGAGTCGACATGCTTTTAATTCGTCGCCAGACTTTCCCTTTATGGAGGAGCCGATGTCTAACCACCTACAACAACTGCAATAGCTACCATCTTGGGATCAGGAACGACTCTAGTCAACTCTGCCTTTTGGGGACATGGAGGTCTTTTCGAGGGGCCACCTGGGCTAGCAGAATGACTCACAGGATGAGAGGTGGAAGATGTGGCATACTCGACGAGGATGTTGTAGGTGTCGATATGGTATGGTGAAGGGACAGGAGACAGCGAATGGAGGGAGGTGATGAGGTAGAGGTGACTAAGCGAAAGGGACACATGGCAGGCGGTGAGGACTTAGGACCAGTATATTCGTGCCACGTACAGATAGGGGGGCCGCTAGAGTGAAATTCCATTCCGGACCCCCCCCCTCCATTAAAGGCAGAACCAATGGGGGGGTCCAGAATCCAATACAGACCATTGATCTAAACACTGAGACTTGGGTCGTCCAGATGCGCGCATACATTATCTCCGATTCCGGACCCCCCCATCCTCTCGTTAAATCCAGAATGATGGAGGGGGTGCAGAATGGAACCTCATCCATGAATTTGAGTGCCTGGATTATGACCGTCCAGATCTACGCCCTCTTTAAATTAAATTTTCCCAAACCTTGCTGATGGATGAATGACTAAGATGACCTCGACACTTTCAGCATGAAAATCCCGAAGGGCCCCACTCGTGGCGCAACTATTGCGTCGTGTGTCCTTCAGATGGACGGTCCCAATTATTTCAGGATTTCTGGCATCGGGGGTTCACGATGCAACGTTTCTTAAAATCCCTATTGACCAAACCGCGAAAGAGCGGATGTACATCGTGTGTCCTCCAGAGGAATGGTCGAGATGGAATTTGATGTTAGAAGAGGGCTATCTCCATTATCAGGCTCGCTTGACGTGACCGGGTGCTAGGACCATGGGCTTAGCTTCAAAGGCGCTTATCGACGTTTCGGGGTTCGGGGTTTCAAGATGTAGAAAGATGTGAAACCCTCACCCTTCGAACTCCCGAATGTCGAAATGCCGACATGACTAGATCTTGCGCCACTCATCCTTTGGATGGATGACTGCTATCCTTTCTTGCATGCAATATAGACGCTACCTATCGTGCTAATCTCGGTGCAACTCTGCTAACTGTGATTTTGTGTCGTCCGTCGATCTACTTTTATAGATGAATTCAGGCCGTTGACAACGTAATTTCGCCCGCTTACTTGATTTTTAGCCTGAAATGGGGCTTTACGTGCTACTCTTGGGTGTTCTTCGTGCAACCTGCAGCTCTGGATGCTCTCAGGCCCAAGACAAGAATTGTTGCTAACATTAGGCTCCATGGGGGATAGAGTTGTCCCTGTGATGCTCTAAGAACTCATTTCGCAGCTTTAGTGCGTTGTTGTTGGGCTATGGAGTCAGGCTCAAAACATCCTGTTGCTGAAAATATAGGCCGAAAAATAAAAGCAACAAAATAAAGATACATGCTCAAAGGAGCCTATTTATATACAATCCTAAACTAATAAAACACTTTACATGGGGCTAGGTCAAAGAAGAATTCCACCATAGCCAATCAAGTAACTTCCTGAAGGGAATCTCTTTCTTTCTGTCAATGATCACCAACATATGGTGTAACCGTGACAGCAGAACGACTACACTCTTCAACTTCTCCTCACAGGGTGAAGTTGATATGTAATAGGGAGGCTCCAAGGCATAAAGGACATTCCACTCCATGTACTCGCTGACAGGATCATAGGATGAGTGGAAAACCCTGTGAAAAGGGTAGCAGCAGGCCTGCTCTGCTCCACAACTACTCCTACAGGGCTGAACTTCATGAGTCTGCATAGGTGAATGGGCGGGCTCCAGGCAGGAAGTCACCTGTTCCACTGGGTCTTTCTTCTCTTCTTCTTGGCTCTCCCCCAGGTCTAATTCGTATTCATCATAAATATGGACCATGGGGTGGTTCTGCTTGCTAACTGGCTCTTCAGTATCTCTATAGTGATCAAATGTAGGATAAGTTTCCTGCTCATCATCACTATAATATACATCAAAAAGGGGTTGTCCTTCATTGATATGATCCTCCTCCAGAACAATGATCCCGTAAAAAAATTTAATTTTAGGGATAGTGGGACCTGCTGGTTCTGGATGCTCACATATAATCTTTTTCTCTTTATTCCCAGGCAAAAATATATACTGAGAAACCCCTTGAAGGAAAAGAGAAAAATCCTCCTCCACAACCATCCCCTCTTTAAAAACAGGGAGGTCTTCGTCGTCATAAGCAGGGATGCTAGGAACATCTACTTCAACCCGATACCCAGGTAATCCATCTACTATAGACCACATTTGCTCTATAAGCTCATAATTTTCACAAGAGGCATGTTGATCGTTATGAACATCTAAAAGAACAGGTGCATCTGAAATAATGTCAGATGCTTCCGTTCTAGGGCTAACACAATTAATATCATTCAACACCTCTATTTTTTCATGGCAAATGCTTTCCTCCATAGTAAAGGCTTTATCATGGACATGGTCTTCAAGGCCAGCAAAGGCTTCATGAAGCAAAGAAAACTCCTCACAATAGTTTTCAAACAAACAATCAGCTAGATAGTAGTCTTTACAAAATGAATTGAAAGCTGTATGAAAACCTGTTAAAGAGCAGATGCTTGCAGCAGGAAGAGACCGACACCATTCAAGAGAAGCTCCCTTAAATGAATACCTGAAGAGATTAATATGGACATCTTCATGCATGATATTAAGTTGATGAATAACCTCATGAAAGTCCAGTAAATGCTCAGCTAGTACCTCCCAACTCTTTGCATGAAATTCAGGGAGGAAATTTTCCCATATGTCTCTATCAGGAAGTGCATTAGGAAAACCAACTATCTGGGAAAAGTCATAGAAAGAAAACCTTTTAGCTAAGATTTTCTCCATATCGAACCAGTGGAGTCGCTGATTGATCCTTGAATCATGGAGTCGCCAGGTGAAATATTTACAGCTTTGAATGTGTCTCGTCCTTGTTCACCATCAAAGGCCATATATTAACGTTGTTGTTACCCTAGGAAGCTTCTCAGGCTGAGAAAGAAGCTGCTGAAACCTTCTCGAGAAATCTCCTTAGGGTCAGCTTTCAGGTGTGCTAACAATAGCTACAGCTGAAACAGTGAAGTGGAAACAATGGAGTCGCCATAGTGGAGTCGCTAGGTGCATAGTAGCAATCTTGAAGGGCTCTGATGTTTGATGCACCTTCAGAATCAAAGGCTCAATGTCATCCTACCCAGGGAAAATATTCAACTTCGTCCCCGGCAACGATGCCAGAAATGTTAGCGTCAGAAGTCTCTCTTGGATTGCTTGCAGGAGCAGAGCCCAACGCCCATCAGTTTTTATGTCACGATAGTTTTAATGGGTGATCAAATGGGTAAAGACTCAAGAAGATATAGCTTTAACTCAGGAAATCGGGCCTGGTATGTAGAAAGCAAGGGAGGTCTTGATCCAACTTCTGTCAGTAAATTGATTAAAGGGTGGTAGATGGAAGACTTGTGAGAAGGGGGAACAACACTACCTTGGGCGACAGGCCTTTGGAAGCTTGAGGATGAAAGAATTAGAAGCCAAGATCCTCTTGGTCCAGAGCCTCAAGAAGCCTCAAGAAGATAAAACTCTACGAGCCTTCCATATTGGGTCAAGAAACTAAGGAGTGGGTCCTACCTACCATAAAGAAGTTAGCACCATAAGCTTGCATGGAAATAAAATTTTGTAGAATAAGTCTAGAGCTACTAGACAGGGGTAGCATAAACGTTGAAAAATAAGGTTGAAAGGGAAACCTCCAAGAAAGGCCAAATGGTACTCCAAGGAGAAGGTAGAGGAAAATTTTCATCACTTCATTAAATAAAATCTTTTGGGGACCAAAAGCCTCCTTAAATGGGGACGTGTGATCGAGAATGGATCATTATATAATTTGTCATCTATCTTGATACTTTCTTGGATGAAAAAAATGGAAGAATTGGCTTATAATGTACATTTTAGGGGAAGATCCCAATTTGGTTATTTCGTATCTAGAAATTTTTAGAGCTAGTTTGAAGCATCAAATAACACGATTTGGGGTCACACCCTTGTAAGTTAAGCTCCCACCCCCTTGACATTATTCTACACAATGTAATATTTCCAACGATGAAAAAATCACCTCAATTAGAGTTAATATGTGGAAGTTATGCATGTTGCAAGTTGACCTGTGCTATTAACAACCTTGTTACTAAGTGGATGCAAGATCATCCCTCGTTACTGAGATATATGGGGGTAGTCATGTGTGGAATTTTAAGAATATTTTATAAGGTCTAAATGCCTAACATTAATTGAGGTTTTAGTCATGCAAAAACCCTAACCCTAGACATCTACGAGGTTATGTTAAATACTAGGTCACCAATAAAGGAAAGGGTTCCATTCTTTGGTATTCTTATTGTTACATAGTTTAGCAAAGTATTAAGAGTGGGATATTCAAGAACACCAAAGGAGACAAAATATTTTGTAGTAGTCATTCAAGCCATAGTGTCTATGGGAACTCCATAGTGAGTGCTCATTTATTTGTACTTTCATTTCATAATGGAGGAAAGGAGAGGAGAAAATAGGCCTCACCTTCTAGTTGGGTTTCTCTTGTACGGAGTTTCCCATGTCACATGTTGTGTTCATTTGTGTGGATGTTGTGTTCATTTTGTTGTTTATTTCAATTTAATTTCAATTATTTCCATAATTTTGAGCACTACATTTGTAATAATAAATCTAAGATCTAAAGTATTAAAGTTCATAGTAAAATATTTCATAATATTATAAGATCCATTGTGATGAATTGTTCTACTAGAATATGAAGGGTAATTTACAAATCATTTTGAATTGAAATTGACACTTTTAGAATCCAAATTCATAATTTCAAAACAAAAAATTGTCACTTTTAAAATTGAAATTTGCACTTTTATAATCTACATTCACACTTTTTGGATTTTTGGATTTAAAGTTATTCAAAATTCACTCTTTTGAACAACAATATTTATACTTTCATAATCTAATTTTGAAATTTGTTTATATGAAAGTTTGAAATTCATATTTTATTAATCTAAATTGTAAAATATAAATTTAACTTTTATTGGTAAGGAATTTATTTTCACAAATATGAACATATATTTACTTTCAACTTTAAAAATAATTTATAACCAATATGCCATTATCAACTAATTTTGGTGGTGAGAGAGCCAATTTAATACGATGCAAGATACATTTGTTTAACCATTTTGATGATTTCATGGATTTATCGAAAGTGTTTTTTTTATTTTATTTCACAATTATTAAATAGTTTAATAAATTATATGCAAAGTAAAAATTGTGTTCTTTATAATGTTCTCACGCCAAATATGATAGAGTAGACATACGTGCTTGATCACATGTATTTATCAACATTGCAATCATACATCGCCACAATATTTGTAGAGAGTATTTATGTGCCTAGTGTATGTGGGCAAATTTGTATGAATAAATTAAGTTGGGTGGGAAACAAAAATTAAAATGATTTTAAAATTTTTAAATTATATGAAAGAGTAAAATTAATTATAATTAAATTAATTTATTAAAAACTAATAAAAAATATTTTTTAGTTTAATTATGATATATTTTGTTATTAATATATTAATGAGAAGTAAACATGCATAACATATAATTAATAGATTATAAATTTTTTAATTTAATTATGTTATATTTTATTATTAATACATTAATGAAGAATAAATATGCATAACACATAATTAATAGATTATGAAAATTAAACTTGCATATACCACCTGATGTGTGATGTATATGAATAATATATTGATATGTAAAAATATGTCTCTTTTAATCTTTTAATAGGTTATATTTTATAGATTTGTAAAAATATGTTTTGGGATTATGTTTTCATATATGTTATATTTTGAGATTTTTTTTAATATTTTATTATATTATTTTATACATTAATTTTAATTGTATTTATTTTAAATTAAATGAAATTAAAAAAATACTTTATTAATGTATTATAATATTTTTAAATCATTTAATTTTAATATATTATAATATTTTTAAATCAAGTAATGATATATATCCTTTTTAAAAGTGTTTTTCATTACTATTATTTTAATAACATCAATTCCTATATTTTATACTCTAAATTTAATTTTCTCATACTCTAATACTTCCTAGTATAAGAGGTGTGTTCTTAATTTTGAAGGCTACATGAAGAAAAAGTTTGTTAAATCCTTTGTAAAAGATAATATTAAAGTATGTGTACTTGTTTTTCAAAAGAATTAAGAGTTACCATACATTCTACAATAAAACAAATAAACCAATTATATATTAATTATGAATTATTTTACAATTTAATATTGACAGTAATATTCATTCATAACATTCATGTTAATATAATTATTCAATATAATATATTAAAAGTAAAAATATAAAATAATAAACAGTAAAATAATAAAATAATAATTATTCACAATATTTTTATATATAAAGAATATTAATTAGTAGGTGTAGATTAGATGGTAATGAATTGTAATACTAAAATATTATTTAAAGATATTTACATTGTGTATCAAGTATATGGTAACATAAATACACTTTAAAGTTAGTTATATATGTATATGATGATGATGATGATGTTGATTAACATTCACTAAGACCAAATTGGTCTATCAGACTTTAAGAGGGTAAGTGGTTACTTGTGATTCTTTAGAATAAGAGGGTAAGTGATTACTTTTGATTTATTAGAATTTTGTTTCTGTGCTCAAAAAACATTTAGAGAAGCTTTCCAAGATCATCATACTTTTGTTGAGTTAAGAGGTTAGGAAGGTTGGTAGTATGATAAATATTTTGAAAATGAGATATAATATGGGTATAGGCTGGACAATCTAAGAGAAAGTTATTTTCATCTTCAACATTCTTAGTGTCACAAAGGTGACACACTCTTTCATCCCATGACATTTTAGGAATTGACCAAGGCCCACTTTCACTATGGAGCTCATGAGAATTTGTTYTTATCTTAGCAATGCTTATTATTTTCTTTACACTTGGAAAAACAAGTAGATAATTTTGATCTTCTAGATTAGGGTTGATTACATCTTTATAATAGCTTAATTTTCTTTTTTCCTCTAACTCTTTATCACACCACATTTTCTCCTTAAATTTTGATTTGACTTTTTTTTAATAGTATCTTTATTCTGCAAAATGGTTTTTTCCATGATTCCCCAAGACCTGACCTGGTGTCTTTATGCCATCCTAGCTTGAGTAGATGGTGGTTATGACTTGATTTTGATGCAATTTTAGGTAACAACTTGTCTTCCACGTTGTTTAACTTATTCTTATACATTAGATATTTAGTCATAACCATACTCTCAATAAAAACTTATTATATATATATATATATATATATAAATCATATCAATTATTAAAAAAATAAAAGTAATTATATAAATTATAAATTATATTTTTGTATTTTTATTATCTATCTAAATAGATATAATATTAAGTTTTAACTCGCTTAGATATCTAAAACAATTTAAATCCATTTTAATATTTACACTTTAATTGTTTTTTAATCTCTATAAATTTACACTGATTTTGATTGAAATGAATTTATATTACTATGGAAGAGAGTATAGATTAGAAGGAGGTCAATAAGGCCCTGAGAGGCCAAAGGTGTATTTGAAATATTACTATGGAAGAGAGTATAGATTAGAAGGGGGTCAATAAGGCCCTCAGAGGCCAAACGTGGATTTCAAATGTGTATCCGAGGTTTTATGTGATCACATAATACACATACCCATTAAATAACGTGTCGTGATCCTATTTCCACATACACGTTATTAGAAGGGGGTATTATGATTCCAGATACATCTGTCGTCAAGGCCCAACGACTCATGATACAAGTTGTCTCATGTCTAACAAATATTTACGTACGTATAATTTTTTTATGGGAAATGTTGAATAGATCCATAAGTAAAGCACAGTTCAAACTCAACGCTACAATTATTGAAATCAATTGTGACTCGGTTCATGCTATGTTTGTGAGCTACGTTTTATACACGGTGGCAACCCAATGGATCTTTAGTTAATGTTGCGATTTCGTGGCAATAGAATTTTGAATTTTGAAGAAAATACATAGGAAACGTTTTTGTATTAATATATTTTTTTAAATTAAATATACTTAACTTTGATCTATTTCGTCGTATTGTATCTCGTGGATAGATTCATGCAACTTGATTTTGGACAATACTCCAATTGTTAGAGGACAATCAATGGTTTGTCAAAAAAACCAAGTGTTTTTTTGGGGCGAGTGAGGTCGAATACTTGGGACACATTGTGGGTCATGAGGGGTAAGCGTGGATTTCAAAAAGATTTAATCGATGCAGGATTGGTCAAGACCAACGACCTTGAAATGCCTTCACGGTTTCTTGGGACTTAGAGGATATTACAGGAAATTTGTCCAACATTATGGAAAACTTTCCAAGCCATTGATGAAACTTCTTAACAAGAATGCATTTCATTGGACACTGACAACAGAGCGGGCCTTCACAAATTTAAAGCAGACCATGTACACTACCCTTGTCTTAGCAACCCCTAATTTCAAAAAACATTTTGGTGTGGAGTCTGATGCTTTAGCCACTAGTATTGATGTAGTTCCAACAGAAGAAGGTAGATCCCTTGCTTTCACTAGCCAGGATTTGAGTGGTCACAATTTGGGAAAATCTACATATGAAAAGTAAATGATGGTCATTCTTCATGCTCAACACACTTAGCGACCATATCTATTGGGACATTGTTTTCAAATCAAAACATATCACTATAGTCTAAATTTTTTCCTAGAGCATAGGTTATCATCCTCAGAACAGAACAAGTGTCTGACCAAAATGATGGGCTATGATTATAAGATCATTTATAAAAAAAGGAAAAGACAATGTAGTGGTAGATGCATTGTCAAGACAATATGAGGATGAAGGTTCCCTCTTTGCCTTATCATAACCAGTTCCTAATTGGATTGAGGAATTTTGACAAGAGTGGCTAACCCACCCAACTATATCATAGGTAATTCAACGAATTTAGGAAGACCCTAACCCGCCCACCAAATACACTTGGAAATACAATATCCTCTGGTATAAGGAGCACTTTGTTTTGTCTCTGAGTTCAACACTCAAGCCTAGGATATTAAATGAGTTGCATTCATCTTCTATTGTGGGTCACTCAGGATTCCAAAATACATATGCTCATTCTCGTCGTTCTTTTTTCTGGGAAGAAATGAAGAAGGACATCCTTATATTTGTCATCGAATGTTATATTTGTCAACGCAATAAAGGTTAAATTGTCAAGGACCCAAGAGCCCCATAGTCATTGCCCATTCCAACATCTATTTGGACTGAAATCTCCATGGAATTTATAGTGGGCCTTTCAAAAGTAGGCAACAAATCAATCATCATGGTCGTGGTAGATCACCTCTCAAAGTATTCACATTTATGTGCCTTACGACACACTTTTACACCCACTATAGTTGCCCAAGTTTTCATTGATCAAATTTTCAAACTGCATGCCATGCCAACATCCATTGTGTCTGGTTGTAACCCAACTTCACCAACACATTTTGGAAAGAATTGTTTAAATTACAAGGCATGCAATTGAACATGAGCAGAATATACCACCCCCATACAGATGGCAGAATAGAAGTTGTCAATAAATGTTTGGAAACCTACTTGTTTTGTTTTTCATCGAACAAACAACATCAATGGGTGAAATGGTTACCATTGGAAGAATGGTGGTACACCACTTCCTATCATACAACAACCAAAATGACACCATATGAAACGATGTATGGCCAATAACCACCTATAGTAACTTCATATCCTCCAGGCACATCAAAGTTCTAGGATACTGATAAGTTGTTGCAAGTTAGAGTAGCTACCCTCGCGGCTTTGAAGGATAACCTCCAAATGGCCCAAAATCATATGAAGCAACAGGCTAACCAACAACATTCCAAAATAGTTTTCCAAGAAGGTGATTGGGTGTTTCTCTGACACCAACCTTAAAAGAAAACCTCACTCAAATCCCATGGCCACCATAATTTGGTACCCAAATTTATGGCCTCTCTCAGATTATCAAACATATTGGTCAAGTTTCCTACAAACTGGCACTTCCATCTACCTCCAAAATACATGTGGTGTTCCATGTTTCCCGTTTGAATAAAGTGGTGGACCAAAATTATAGGGTTCAAACCATCCTTTCTAATTTAGATGAAGAAGGCTCCATTTAAATACAACCAGAATATGTCCTCAACATGCGCAAGCATCACTTTCATGGCCAGACTATCAAAGAAGTGTTGATCAATTGGAAGGACACGTCTCCAAAGGATGCAATTTGGGAACCAACGACCATACTACAATAGTTTCCACATCTTCATCCTTGAGGAAAAGGCTGTTTTTGCAGGAGGATGGCATATTAGGATCCGACCCTAACCCCTCTTAGTTTGTCATTAGTTAGCATGATATATTTTCCATGTAATAAAGGTCAAAATTACTTAATAAGGCCTATTAAATAAATGTGCAGAAGTCAATGTACAAATACCTAATAGAAGCTTCTGCTTCTAGAATGATCTTCCTCTAGAATGTCCTTTAGAAGATAGAATTAGTATAAATAAGAGTAGGAGGTATGAGAAATATTGTCTTGAGAATGTAATGTAATAGAGCTCTACTCTGCTGGAGGTTTCCCCCTCGAAGATAAAAGTCAACATTTCTTTCTTTGAATAATGGTATTATTTCTGGTATTCCTCTCTCAATATTTTGTTGTTCTCTTGATAATTGCTAAATATTCTTGTTTTTGCATAATATATTACA
>ML798352.1:311483-321483 GCA_009831015.1 Picea engelmannii | reverse complement strand
AAGCGCCCAAAGTCGAGCCCACAGTATCACGGAGCAGTCTTAGTCGTCCATCGAAAGGGGACACTTGGTGCGCTATTAGACTCCTCGCCTTTTCGCCCATCACGACTTCGAATCAAAAGGAGAAACTCCTTCATATCCCTGAGACGCGAAGTGCCAAGAGCATCCAGGACCTGGGCCCACAATATCGTCGAGTGAGTTCGGGATCGTCAGATCTGAGAGGGACTCGTGGCACCCAATTAAGCCATCTCAGCGTTTCACTCATCGTGACTGTGATAAGCAAGGATCAACTCCTTCCTATTCACGAATGTCGAAAGTGCCTTTGAGAATAAACGCAGGGTCACAGCCTGTGGTCACTTGGGAAATAAAAAGAGCTGTGCAAGAGGGGCCAAATGTGTCGAGTTTAGTCATAGAAGGGATTATTGCGATCTCTAGGTGCCATCTGATTTGATCTCAATCTTGGTTCTCGCTTGGAGTAAATGAAGGTGAGAGGCAGTGGTTGAAACCTCTTCTCACTCATTAAGTGTAAGGTATGGAGGATCTGGCAAGCTGTCTGCCTGAGAGGGTCTTGTGTACCGATTTTTTTCAAAGAAGCCATGCCGAGTCCTCGACTAGCCAGAGAGGTCTGCACACGCTAACTCGGTACTTAATGGCTCAACTACTCCCCTTGCAGGAGCCATGTGCAGTTAAGGTGGCGTCTGACGGAGAATATCCGTTCGAGTTTGACTGAAGGGACAACACGCCTTGGATGACTGAGCATGCCTCTGTTAGGCGAATTTTTCTGAGTATATAGACTCAGTCTTTGTATTTTGTAATCCATCAATGGTTGAGCGAGGCTCCCATTTGTAAAAATTTAATGAAGCACTGTTGTTCTGGTTATGCATGGACTCTTGAGACTTCTTGCCTTATGAATATCAGTTTCTTTCACGTCTTTGTTTACACTGTGTTAGAGCAACTCGAAATTGGAGGATCCAGTCGAGTTGTAACTGTTATAGGATGATGTAGGTTGGATCATTGTAACAGTTTCATTATTTCCAATCGGTCCCAGTGATTTTCTTAGCGCTGAACGACTTGGAATTGGAGGATCCAGTTAAGTCCCCCCTTTCAGTTTCTCGAAATCCTGAACCAAGAGGATCTTGCATTCAAAGTTTTTCTTCTACAAACTGCTGAAAGGCCTATTGCCTGAGGTAGTTTGCTCACTCCTCTCACCAAGTCTTCAACCTGCTCACCTTTAAATCAACTCACTAACTGAAGTTAGATCAAGACCTCCTTTGTTCCTTACATACCAGACCTAGTCCCTGAGTTAGAGTGATATCTTCCCGAGTCTCTACCCATTTGATCACCCATTAAAAACTATCGTGACATAAAACTGATGGGAATTGGGCTCTACTTCTGCAAGCAATCTAGGAGTGACTTCCGACGCTAACATTTCTAGTGCCATTGCCAGGGACGAAGTTGAAAATTTTCCTCGGGATTGAACGACATTGAGCCTCTGATTCTAAATATGCATAAGGTATCAGAGCCTTTGAAGATTGCTACTGTGCACCTAGCGATTCCATTGTGACGACTTCACTGTGACGAACCTGCCGTGTTAATTGTGGCTTTCAGAGGTAGACACAGGCGGTCCCATCCACAACTGCCTCTATCTACACCTAAAACTGATCTGGAGGTGGTTCTAAGAAAGGGAAAGGCCTCTGAAGAAGGAAATTCCACTGCCGAACCAGGTAATCTGCCATCTCCTTCTGTAGGAACTCCATTGTCTCCTCCTCAGTTTCCTAACAGACCTTTTTCTAAGGTTTCCTATTTCCTAAATTTCGCGAGTGTTCTTGCTGAGTTTTCCCCTCCTGGTCTGGGATTGGAGGGAGAAATCTTTGTCACTCCCCTCTCCCCTGAATTTGTACCTTGGCATATAACTAGGACCACAGAAGACTTTCCCACTCCTATCTTTACCACTCCTCCTCTTGTTACTGTTTCCACTTCTGCACAAAGAGAATCATCTGCTAACTTAAGCCCATTAACCTTCTCCCTAAATCCCCTATTGTTTCCCATTCCACTTAAAGACTCATTCTCAGCAGCCCCTTCACGAACTCCTTCTCCTCCAAGTTCTCCTCCACCTAATATTCCTATGGCTGGTGCTAATCCCCCTCTAAATAGGATGGATGCCATAGTCGCTGCCAGATATGCTCCCTTAATCCTACCCCATCCTATGAATACTCTCCCTGTTGGAGATTACTTGAAGTATATGCCCAAGTTCACTGGGGAAGGGAACATAACTACGGAAGAGCACCTGGATACTTTCTACAGTTATGCAGACAACCTGAACATTGAAAATGAAGATGTCTGGATGAGATTCTTCGTCCAAAGCCTGGATGGTGAGGTGAGGAAGTGGTTTAGAGGATTGGCCCCTGGATCTATTACTGGGATCGAAGCTTTGGATAGTGCTTTCCTGAGGCAGTGGGGAGATAGGAAGGATTTCATGTATTACATGATAGAGTTCGGGTCTTTGAAAAATATGGAAGGAGAGTCGGTCTCTGACTTCTCCAAGAGATTCAATAAGATGTATAATAAAATTTCTGCTGAGATAAAACCCTCAGAAGCCTTAGCCAAGATTTCTTATGCTAGTGCATTTGGCCCCGATTTCTGTCTTTTATTGAGAGAAAGAAGAGCCACCTCCTTAGCTCAAATGCAATATGCGGCCATAGAGGTGGAATCTAATGTATTAGTATCAGATAGACTGAGGAAACGTAGACAGGAGAAAGGGAAGATCTGAAGCCTCAACTCCTGGCCCATCGGTGCCCCACCCTCAAGTGGATGAACTGACCAAGATGGTGAAGTCTTTGTCTGTAGAGATGGAGAGAATGAAGGTGGAGGGGAGGCAAGCATACAAGGGCCCTCAAAACGCCTAAAACAAAGGAGGTTTCAGGAGGCCAAACAATATTGCTTCCCTGACTATGCAAAGAGAGAGGGGAAGAGACAGAGAAGACCAGAAAATTCAAGCCCCTTTTCAAAACAATTTTTTGGCCGAGGAGGAAGAAGGGGAAACAAATGAGATTGATCTTGAAATCCATTGCTTCGGATACACTCCTCCTTTTCCTCATATCACTCAATCAACATACGAGGAGTCTCTCATAGACAGTTAGCTAAATGAATTGAGCAAGGGAGACAAGGGTAGTGGCAGCCAAGGCAGGTATGACCTGAGGTCCAAGAAAAAGACAATAGCACCTGATGTTCCTGAGCAGTTCACTAGAACAGAGAAACCTGCTAATGAAGTAGTAGACAGTCATAGAGGTAAGAAGACCCGAACCCTCTCTCCCATAGTCCAGAGTCATGTTCCCGAAATAAGAGAAATCCCGAAGCTTACATCTTCTTTTAATTTCGAGCATGAAATTCAAAAGATCATAATCCCTGTGCCCCTGACCGAATTGATTAAACATGAAGGGTTCAAGAAGTGCTTCTCTGAGCTTTTACAGTCTGAGGTCTCATGCCTTCCCACAGACTCCATCAATTTGCAAGATGAAAAGCCTGCAGTTATTTTAGGTCCTATGGTAGAAGATAGGAATGACTCATCCCCTCCCTTCTACACTTCCTTGAACATACATGACAAGGTACTGCACAACTTCTTGATGGATTCGGGGGCTTCTCACAACCTCATGCCCAAAACTGTCATGGAAGAGTTAGGGATAGAAGTCACCCGAGCCTATCATGACCTCTATTCCTTTGACTCCAGGAAAGTTCAATGTCTAGGAGTTATCAAAGGCCTAGTCGTGACCTTGTTTTAGTTGCCCATGAAAAGTGTGGTCATGGATGTTGTAGTGGTTGATGTCCCCCCCAAGTTCGGTATGTTGTTATCAAGATCTTGGATAAAAAGACTGGGGGGAACTTTGCAGATGGACCTAAAATATGCTACTATCCCAGTATTTGGAAGAGAACATAGGAGGCTATATAGGGAAGCCCAACTGGCCTATATAATCAGTGATGAGGCCAACCCTACCAACCACCCCATTTTTTCTTTGGACACTAATTTAGGTTCCAGTGTAATGCAACTCACTAATGCTTCCGAGCCTCCTCTGAAACTCACAAAGACGCCCACCACTTCCCATAAATTTCCTCCCTCCATCACCCCTGTCTGGAAAATGTTCTTTGACGAAGCCTTTTCCAGGGAAGGCGCTGGTGTCGGGGTGTTTTTTGTGTCACCTGCTCGGGAAACCATATCTCTGTCATACAAATTATAATTTGAATATACCAACAATATGGCAGAGTATGATGCTCTTTTCCTAGGATTAAGAGCCGCAAATAAAATGGGAATTCAGGAGGTAGCAGTGTTCGGAGATGTAGAGTTGGTAGTCCAGTAGATCAGAAACGCTTATCAAGCTAAGAACCCTCGACTCAGGAGCTACAAAAATGAGGTATGGGACTTAATTGACTGTTTCTTCTCAGCATTCAACATTTCTTTCATCCCAAGAGAGAAGAACACAGTGCCAGATTCCTTGGCTACATCAGCAAGAAATTTCAAAGTTCCCTTGCCGCCCAAATTCAGATATGATGTAGAAGTAAAATACAGGCCCTCCATACATGACAACGTCAAACATTGGAAGGTATTCGAGGATGATCTTGAGATCAAGAGATTCTTGGAGACTGTCGAAGAATTTTCAGAGATGCATATCGACCAAGACTCTGTCTCTGAAGAAGAGCTGGATGGGGGTAAGTTTCTGAGTAAAATTGCAGAGCGTAACATCGTGTAGCTCCCCAGCTACCATATTCCAAGGGGACTGGTTCCTTTGGAAAGGATTTTTGATAGAAATGATGTGTCATTAAAAGGGAAAATCTCAGAGGATGATGTTGATACTATTTAGTGCAACATTGGCACTAAGAGTGAACCCAATTTTGTCAAATTGTTAAGAAGTCTGACAAAGAAGCAGAGGTCTGAATATGCTGGACTTTTGAGGGAATTTGCTGATGTTTTTGCCTGGACCTATGAAGATCTCAAAACATATAACACTTCTGTCATTGAGCATAAAATCCCGTTGAAAAGGGAGGCAAAGCCATTTAGGTAGAAGCTAAGAAAGATCAGTCCTATGCTGCTACCTATCATGGAGAGGTAAGTGAAGAAGCTGCTACAATCCCAGATCATCGTGCCACTGAGATACTCAGAGTGGGTGGCCAACTTGGTCCTAGTAAGGAAGAATAATGGAGAAATCAGACTTTGTGTAGACTTCAGAAACCTGAACATGAGTTCACGGAAGGATAACTACCCCTTACCAAAGATGGAACATATATTGCAAAGGGTAACAGGAGCATCCAGGATGTCCATGATCGATGGCTTCTCTGGCTACAACCAAATCTCTGTTCTGCCTGAGGATAGGGAAAATACAACATTTACCACTCCATGGGGCACATTCATGTATGCCAAAATGCCTTTTGGATTGATGAATGCAGGGGCAACGTTTCAGCGTGCCATGGATATAGCTTTCATTGGAGAAAAGGATAAATTTGTGGTCATCTATCTGGATGACATAACCATATTTTCAAAATCTGATAAAGAACATTGTTGTCATCTCAGAAAGGTTTTCCTGAAATGCAGGAGTTTTGGCATTTCATTAAACCCCAAGAAATCTTTGTTCACCATGCAGGAGTGAAAGTTACTAGGCCACATAGTATCAATAGAAGGAGTCAGGATCGATCCTAGCAGAGTTGAGGCAATACGAGCCTTATCAATCTCGATATCTAGGAAGGAGGTCCAATCTTTCCTTGGCAAGATTAATTTTCTGAGGAGGTAAAACTTATATCAGCCATGTTAAGGAAGGGAAATGAAGTAAGGTGGACTTCTGAATCGTGAAAGTCCTTTGAGCAAATAAAGAAGGCCTTGACTGAAGCCCCTGTGCTTATCAGTCCCGATTACTCAAAGGATTTTCTTATTTTCTCCTTTGCCTCACCTGACACGGTGGCTGCTATTTTATTACAGACAAATGAGGTTGGGCTAGAGAAACCTATTGCCTATTTTAGCCGAGCATTGAGGGATGCCGAAGTTAGGTATGACACTATGGAGAAGCAGGCCTATGCCCTGATAAAGGCTCTCAAGGCCTTTAGAACCTATGCCCTGCAGTCAAAAATCATCGCCTATGTCCCCTCAGCTGCTGTTAAAGACATTCTTATTCATCCTGACATAGACAGGAGGAGGAGTAAGTGGATAGCCAAGATTCTAGAATTTGACCTAGAAATAAAGCCTACCAAATTGATCAAAGGTCAAGGTTTAGCCAAGCTGTTGGCTGAAGCTAATTGCCAAGATTTGGGGGTAAGTTTCATCAACGAATGTTCAGGAATTCAGCAGGATCGGCTGTCTAAAATAGACCCTAAAAGGGAGCCCCTATTGGATCGATGTCCCTGGTATAAGGATGTCATATATTTTCTGCAAGAGTTGTGGCCTCCAGACAGCCTACAAAGAAACAGGGCAAAAGATCTGAAGCTCAAAGAAGTCAGATACTGCCTTATCGATCAAGTTTTATATTGGAAAGACCCCCTGGGGTTTCTTTTGAAATGTGTAGGTCCGCAAGAGGCTGACAGGATCATGGTTGAATTTCACAACAGCCTATGTGGAGGGCATCATTTCTGGGAAACCACAGCCTACAAAATCCTCAGGGCTGGATACTACTAGCCCACCGTATTCACTGACGTTTGTAGAAGGGTTAGAGCTGGCATCAAATGACAAAGATTTGCAAGAAAATAACAGCTCAAGTCTTTGCTGTTAAATCCTGTGGTTGTTTCAGGACCTTTCTAGCAATGGGGCCTAGATTTCATTGGATAAATTCACCCCGCTTCCAGTGGGCAGCACAGATGGATCCTGACTACTACATATTTCTTTACCAAGTGGATTGAAGCTATCCCCACCAGGAGTGCCTCGCATAAGGTAATCATTGGATTCCTGGAAGACCTCATCACAAGATTTGGCTGCCCAAGTAAGATTTTCACTGATAACGTAGCCTCTTTCAAGGCTGAGCCGTTAGCCAAGTTCTGTGAGAAATTCAAGATCAAACTGATTCACTCCACCCCATACTATCCCCAGGGAAATGGTTTAGCAGAGTCCTCCAACAAAAGCCTGATAAGAATCATCAAAAGACTGTTGGAAGACAACAAGAAGGCCTGGCATTCAAGATTGAAATTTTCTCTATGGGTTGATCGAGTGACCACGAAGAGATCTATAGGCATCTCTCCTTTCTAATTAGTCTATGTAACAAAGGCTATTTTTCCTTTTCATTTAGCCATTCCTGTAGAAAAATTCCTCCAGGATCATCAAGAGGAACCCGATGACATAATCAGAAGAATTTATCAGCTAGTGGAAGTCCAGCAGGCCAGGGAGCAGGTAATGGGTAGAATTCAGGACCATCGAAAAAGGATCAAGGAGGTTTTTGATAAGAAGGCCAAGAAGTAAGAGTTTCATATAGGATACCTGGTACTGAAATGGGATGCTCCTAAACAAGATAAAGGAAAGCACGAAAATTTCAAAGCCCTGTGGATCGGGCCTTTCAAAGTCTCCAAAGTATTCTCGAATAATACTTATAGGTTACAAGATTTGAAGGATCAAGAAGCTTTCAATAGCCCTGTGAATGGGCATTTCCTAAAAAGATTTTTCTCTTGAGCCACACATGGCTCTTTCACGGTTGTAAATATTGTTTTTCTTTCCATCTTTAAGTTTTAAATAAATGACCCCATAGCCCAACAACAAGGCACTGGAACTACAAAATGAGTCCTTAGAGCATCACAGGGATGACTCTATCCCCCATGGAGCCTAGTGTTAGGAATGATTCTTGTCTTGGGCATAAGAATATTCAGGTCTACAAGTTGCAAGAGAAGCGCCCAAGCAAATCACAAAAAAATCTCGTTTCAAGCTTCCAAGCAAGTAAGTGGGCGAAATTATATTGTCGATGGTCCAGCTTCATCCATAGGAGAAGATCGACGGTCAGTAGAAAATCGCGGTTAGCAAAGTTGCACCGAGATTAGCGCAATGGATAGTGCCCATATTGCATGCAGGAAAGGATAACAGCCGTCCATCCAAAGGATGCATGGCGTGAGATCTAGTCATGTCGTCATTTTGGCATTCAGGAGTTCGAAGGGTGAGGGTTCCATGTCGTTCTACATCTTAAAACCCCAAACCCCAAAGTGCCGAAAGCGCCCAAAGTCGGGCCTGCAGTATCATGGAGCAGTCTCAGCCATCCATCCAAAGGGGACACCTAGTGCACGATTAGGCTCCTCGCCTTTTCTCCCATAGTGACTTCGAAGCAAAAGGAGCAGCTCCTTCATATCCCTGAGAGGCAAAGTGCCAAGAGCATCCAGGACCCGAGCCCACAGTACCGTCGAGTGAGTTTGGGACCGTTAGATCTGAGAGGGACGTGTGGCGCCCAATTAAGCCATCTTGGCGTTTCTCTCATCGCGACTGTGATAAGTAAGGATAATCTCCTTCCTATTCACGAATGTCGAAGGCGCCTTTGAGAATAAATGTAGGGTCATAGCCCGTGGTCACTTGGGAAATAAAAAGAGCTGTGCAAGAGGGGCCAAAGGTGTCGAGTTTAGTCACAAAAGGGATCATCGCGATCTCTAGGTGCCATTTGATTTGATCTCAATCCTGGTTCTCGCTTGGAGTAAATGAAGGTGAGAGGTGGTTTTGAAACCTCTCCTCACTCATTAAGTGTAAGGTATGGAGGATTTGGCAAGCTGTCTTCCTGAGAGGGTCCTGTGTACCGATTTTTTTCAAAGAAGCCATGCCGAGTCCTCGACTATCCAGAGAGGTATTCACACGCTAACTCGACACTTAATGGCTCAACTACTCCCCTTGCAGGAGCCATGCACAGTTAAGTTGGTGTCTGGCGGAGAATATCCGTCAGAGTTTGACTGAAGGGACACCATCCCTTGGATGACTAAGCACGCCTCTGTTAGGCGAATTTTTCTGAGTATATAGACTTAGTATTTGTATTTTGTAATCCATTAATGGTTGAGCAAGGCTCCCGGTTGTAAAACTTTAATGAAGCACTGTTGTTCTGGTTATGCATGGACTCTTGAGACTTCTTGCCTTATGAATGTCAGTTTCTTTCACGTATTTGTTTACACTATGTTAGAGCATCTTGGAATTGGAGGATCCAGTTGAGTTGTAACTATTATAGGATGATGTAGGTTGGATCACTATAACAGTTTCATTGTTTCTAATTGTTCCTAGTGATTTTCTTAGCGTTGAACGACTTGGAATTGGAGGATCCAGTCAAGTCCCCTCTTTCAGTTTCTCGAAACCCTAAACCAAGAGGATCTTGCATTCAGAGTTTTTCTTCTACAAACTGCTGAAAGGCCTGTTGCCTGAGGTAGTTTTCTCACTCCTCTCACCAAGTCTTCAACTTGCTCACCTTTAAATCAACTCACTGACTAAAGTTAGATCAAGACCTCCTTTGTTCCTTACATACCAGACCTAGTCCCTAAGTTAGAGTGATATCTTCCCGAGTCTCTACCCATTTGATCACCCATTAAAAACTATCATGGCATAAAATTGATGGGTGTTGGGCTCTTCTTTTGCAAGCAATCCAGGAGTGACTTCTGACGCTAACATATATATCTAGAGAGAGAGAGAGAGAGAGAGAGAGGGAGAGGGAGTTAAGGAGATGTAGGGAGAGAGAGGGGGAAAGAGAGGGGAAGGGAGAGAGAGCAAGGATGATTTTAAGGATGTAAATTTATCTTAAAATGTAGAAACCTTTGCTAATATTACTAGTATTTAATATGCAAAATGTAAAATGTTTGGCAATAGTTTTGTAAAAATATTCAAATTTATAAGGATTTTATATAGTTTCTATAAAATTTTGGCGAGTTTTAAGGTAAAATAATTTTATTCTATGGAATTTGGGCGAATTGGTTTTAGAAAAAAACAGAAATTGGTGAATCTTTTTCTCAGAAAAACCATGGAAAATTAAACCATTTGCAAAATCTATCCCCTAAAATCATCTATGGGAGAAAGAGAGGGAAAGAGAGA
>ML798352.1:261990-279580 GCA_009831015.1 Picea engelmannii | reverse complement strand
AATGTAACCTGCCAATAATCCAATGGATGGATGATTTCACTGAGAATTAGCCACTGAACACCATAACCCACCATTCCCAAGCTCATTCCAATGCCAAGAACAGCCCAGGTTGGTAGAAATGCGCACGCCAGTCCAGACAGCCAGTCCAGACAGCCATCCCATGACTTTTCCAAGGTCCGAGGCCACCGCCAAATTATTCAGCTGGAGTTGATTAATTCCCATAATTTTCTTCAAATCAGAAGAGTAATCAGAAAAGTCAAAGTTGGTGCCATTGATAGATTGCAGCCATATCGCTGCTATAAAACAACTCCAGCGTTTGATGGCCAGTAGGTTAGAGCGAGGCATATTGCAGCTATCATCCAGGGCACAGCAATAACCGCATTGCATTATGCTAGCAGTGGTCATTTTTATGGGCGAAAACTATGTCCATGGCCAATTACTGTGACGGTAAAGTCTTCTCGTGTTCTCCCCAACGAATACGCAACCAAGAGGCAGAGGCAAAGTCTTAGTCTTAGTCTTAGTCTTCTCATGGGGTATATTCTTCTCTTGGTTTGAAAATCAAGTCTAAACGTTTTACCTTTTCGTAGTCTTTTTTTTTTTCTTTTTCCATATTTTTCGGTCTGGGATATTTTTTTATCAATCGGCTATCTTGAAATGGTAGATTTAATTTTAAAGAATTTTTTTGAGAACTTTTTGTAGTTTTTTTTTTTCATCTTTTTCGGTTTGAGATATTTTTTTATCAACAATTTCACCACTAATTAATTATATAAAATAATCATTACCAAAAAAACAAAATCTGCAATTTCACCATTAATTAATTGTATATTAGCATAGTCATAAGTCATTTGTGGCTGGTGAATCTCGAAATAATTGAGCCCTGTGCATTAAATAACAGCATAAGGGTGCATTAAATAACTGACGTGGTAAGAGCTCCAGGTAGTGAAATCCTGCCCATTGTCAATAGGTGTATGCTTTTAGGCGTAAAAATAATCATTATCAAAAAAACAACAACATTCTTTGCTAATTGTTCTACAAAATGTTTTTTTTCAGGAATCCAAAAAAAAATATAAATTTACAGGAATCGCTACTTTTTGTTTTGTTGTTTCAGAAATGGATTTAGCCTACTAAAAATCTCCCTGACACTTAGATTGTACAAAAATAATCACTCAAATCTACAAATCCAACAGTTTCTGACTAGATTTCTCTAAAAAAAAATCAACCTACTAAAAACAACAAATCAAATTTCATTCTTTAAAAAACATTAAAACATTAAGCATAACTTTTAAGTACCCAAATTTCATTCTTTAAAAAACATTAAGACATTAAGCGTGACTTTTAAGTACCCTTTACCAAAAATGAAAAAACATTTTCACTATCAAATTCCGTAATGGTGAGAACATGACTTCGCTTCCGATTTTCTCTGTGTGGAAAGTAAGAATACAGTGGCCTTCATTGACGCCGACATCCTAGGACGCGCAAAAAATTTCCAATCCTTTCCGTAACTGATGGAATCCATAGCGAAAACTTTGAGCCAGCCTGATTATAAATGGTTATTTTGAAATTTAAAAGGTCTCCGTTGTTGTTTGTCAATGGATATTTTATCGAGTTATTTAGTGAATTTTTAATATAATATTTATATTAACAATAAAAAAAATATAGATGATAAACTATTGTTATTTTTCCATGATCAAATCTGTATATGAAATCATTTTGTTTGTGGGACAAAAAACATATTTTATTTTTTTTGGATTTGAATCTGTAATTTCTCGGGAGGAAACACATGTTCTTAACCATTAAGTTCATTCAAGTTATGAAAACTTTACACTTGATTTGATAGAAGATTTAAGCTTTTATAAATATTATAACTTGTAACTTGACAATAACAAGGCTTATCACTCACACCTACACCTACATTGAGTAGAAATTAAACCAAAATAAAAAGGAAAACAATTAGTTCTCCTAACCAATTGAACTAAACTCTTCACTATTACACAAAGAAAATTTTACGAAGTGTACAATTATAATCATTTGAGAATTAAAAATGTTAATTTAAAAGAGTTATAATTACTTTTACACAAAAAAAACTTTGGCGTAGGCTAAGGTCCAAACGAAATGGACCTTTGCTCGTTTGGACCTTAGCCGGCAATCCTTTTATGGTGTCCGGACTTGTGTTGCCGATCACCTCCACCCTCCGGCCGGCTACCTGTCCATACACGCCATCCCATACACACCATCCATACATCCCCGCCATCACTTCACCACCTACCCATCCATACATCCAAACCATACATCCTCGCCATCAATTCACCACATACACGTCCCTCCTCCACCTGAACCCGCTGTGATCATCCATGTCCTGCCTCATCCCGTTTCCTCCCGCTGATTCTTTCTTTATTGGACTCTATAGCAGTGCAGGGTATTCGTGCCCAACATACTTGAAGCCATTGCAACAACCACAGAGGTTAAGGCTCAAATCTATTTGACGTGACGTCTAGAACTGCAAAAGCAAAAGTCTGTTGTAGTATTGTTCCAACCCTCTGCCCTGCAAATGTTTTGATGTATTCTTGGTCTATTAAATTCCTGGTAGCCAAACGACTTTAAAGATGCTCCAACGACTTTGCTAAAGGTGTATGACATTGCCTCTTGTTTGTTGTCCTAAGACTGTCAAACGCTACAGATTTTCCAAAGATCAAATTGAGGTTTGTAGATTGTCTTTTGAGTAGCATTTGCAGGTGTCCTTGCTCCCTAGCCTTCCTGCCTTAGCATTTTTCCAAGCCACCTCAAACAACCTACAAATGGTGTATATGGTTCTTTGTTGAGTGCTGATCTGAGTGCTGAATTCACATTATAGTTGGGGTTTCAAATCTGTAATGCAGGCTGGTCTAAGTTAAATGCAGATTTTGGTTGGGGTATTGGATACTTGTGACATTTATCAACATCTTTGTAATACAAATGAAATCTGATTGATGCCATACCTATGCTGGGATTTATCATTATTGCTCCTGTTTTTGTTCATGGCATATGCATGGTGGTTATAATTTGAGATTGAGATAAAGGTGTTAGCGATTGTTTTTGTCATTAGGTGCAGATACACCCAGGTTTGTAGGATGACCGGGAAACACCCAAGCGCAGTAGCGGAAGGACCCAACTTTCCGGTTATGAGTCAAGCGAGCGGGCAAGGTTTGATATCAACAGCCGAGACCCATCCACGAAGTTGATCAACGATCATCCAGATCTCCGAGTTGCCAAATTACCCGACATATAGCTTCAAAGAAGACTCCTATATTTGGAGGCTGAATATGGGTCGTCCAATCCAGTGACGTGTGTCGCAAGATCTAACCATCTCGGCGTTTCTCCCGTCGCGACTCCAAGATGCAAAAAGCGACTCCGTTGTGTTCCGATGCACGAGATGTCGAGAGAGTCCAGGACCCAGGCCCACAGCGGTATCAGGTGAGTTCAAGACCGTCAGACAGAGGGACGCATGACACCAGATTGAGTCACCTCCACGTTTTGCTCATTGCGATTTTAATTAGTGAAGGTTAGCCCTTTCATATTCACGAACGTCGAAAGCATAGAAGCTGGGGCTCGCGACGCCACGAAGGATTTTCAACCATCCATCAAAGAGGGACACGTGGTGCACGATTGGGCTCCATCACCTCCTCACCCCTTGCAACTTTGAAGAACGAGGACCAACCTCCTCCCAATCGCAAGACGCGAAGCGCTGAAAGCATTCAGGACTCGGGCCCACAGTATCGCCGAAAGTGATCTCAGTCGTCTATCCTACATGGACACGTGGTGCGCGATTAGGCCCTCTCGCCCCTTCGAGCATCTCGACTTTGAAGAGTAAGGACTGGCTCCTTCCCATCCACGAAGACGTGAAGTGCCGAAGCTCCTGAGCGTATCGTCTCGGACACTCCCTAAGGAAGCAATTAATGAAAATCAAGCGGGTGGTTGAAACCTCCTTTCAGTCATTAAGTAAGGGGAATGGAGGGTCTGGTGAGCTGCCTACTCACAGGGGTCCTGTGTCTCGATTTTCTCGAAGAAGCCATGCCGAAGTCTTCAGCTCAACAGAGGAGTCTGCACACGCTATCCGAACACTTAATAGCTCAGCTACCCTCCTTACGGGAGCCATGCATAGTTAAGTTGGCATTTAAAGAAAGATATCAGTACGAGTTTGATTGAAGGGACACCCAGCCTCGGGTGACTGAGGCACGCCTCTGTGAGGAGAATTTTCCTGAGTTTATAAACTCAGTCTTTGTATTTTGTAAAGCATCGATGGTTGAGCAGAGCTCCCTATTGTAATGTTTTAACAGCTATTCTAGCTTTCAGCTTATGCATCTTTATATGAGATTTCTTGTTTTATGACAGACAGTTCTTCTTACTCCATCTAATTTTTGTCTCATGCTAAGAGAGTTCGTGATCGACTGAGTCGCGAGAGTTATTGCGGTTTTGTTATAATAAAAGATTTATTGTTGCATTATTGCATTCTTTGGCTTTGCGTTTGAATGTAAGATGATATTGCATTTGGACGTCTTCTTCCTCAGTCTGTTAGAAACCTGTTGTTTATAACAGACCTCTGTGTTCCACTTATATAAGTCTTCTGCCTATTCACCCTTTACTACAACTCACTGTCTGAAATTCACGCAAGACCTCACTTGCTCATGCATACCTGGTCTAGTTTCAGAGTTGGAACGCTATCGTTTCGAGTTTCTCGCCATTCGATCACCCATCTATGAACAACCGTGAAATAAAATTGACGGGCGTCGGGCTTTGCTCCTGCTAGCAATCCAGGAGTGTCTTCCGTCACCAACATTTCTGGCGCCGCTGCCGAGGACTAAGTTGAATATTTTCCCCGGGATTGAATGACAACGATTAACTGATTCTAAAGGTGCATCAGATATCAGAATTATCAAGATTGCTGCTGTGCACCTGGCGACTCCATTGTGATGACTCCACTGGGGAGAACCTGCTCTATCAATTGTGGCTTTCAGAGGCAGACACACGCGGTCTCATCCACACCTGCCCCTAGCCAAGGAAAACTATGTCCATGGCCAATTACTGTGACGATAAAGTCTTCTTGTGTTCTCCCGCAACGAATACGCAACCAAGAGGCAAAGTCTTAGTCTTAGTCTTAGTCTTCTCATGGGGTGAAAACGTAGCTGATATATTCTTCTCTTGGTTTGAAAATCAAGTCTAAACGTAATCAGAAAAGGAAAGGCCCCTAAAGAAGCAACTTCCATCGCCGAAATAGGTAATTTTCCATCTCCTTCTGTAAGAACTCCATTTTCTCCTCCTCAGTTTCCTAATAGACCTCCTTCAGAAGTTTCCCGTTTCCTAAATTTTGGGAGTGTTCTTGCTGAGTTTTCCCCTCTTGGTCTGGGATTGGAGGGAGAAATCCTTGTCACTCCCCTCTCCTCTGAAGCTGTACCTTGGCATAGACCCACGACCACAGAAGATTTCCCCACTCCTGCACAAGGAGGAGCACCTGCTGACTTGAGCTCATTAGCTTTCTCCTTAAATCCTCTCTCATTTCCCGCAGCCCCTTCGCGAACTCCTTCTCCTCCAAGTTCTCCTCCACCTAATATTCCTATGGCTGGTGCTAATCCCCATATGACCAGAATGGAAGCTATAATAGCTGCTAGGTATGCTCCCCTTATGTTACCTCAACCCCTCAATGCCCTCCCGGCAGATGGCTACCTCAAGTAGCTGCCCAAGTTTACAGGCGAGGGGGATATAGCTACTGAAGAGCACCTAACAGCCTTTTATACCTTCGCAGATGATAATGTTATCATGCACATAGATGTATGGATGAGAATTTTTGTCCACAGCCTCCAAGGAGAGGCTAGAAAATGGTTCAAGGCCCTGCCTCCTGGATCTATTGATGGGATCGAAGCACTAGACAATGCCTTTTTGAGACAATGGGGAGATAAAAAAGATTTCATGTATTACATGACAGAGTTTGGGTCATTGAAGAGAAAGGAAGGAAATTTTGTCTCTGACTTCTCCAAGAGATTTAATAAAATGTACAACAGAATCCCTGCTGAGATAAAACCCTCTGAAGCTTCTGCAAAGATCACTTACTCTAGCGCCTTTGATCCTGATTTCTGCCCACTGCTAAGGGAGAGAAGAGTTGTTACGCTGGCCCTCATGCAGGATGCGGCCATGGAGGTAGAATCTAACATATTGGTTGTCAACTGACTCAGGAGCGCAGGTGATAGAAATACGTCCAAGAATAGGCCTGAAGCTTCCTCATCTAGTTCCTCTCCCCTACCCCATTAGACAGATGAGACAGCTAGAGCAATAAAATCACTTGCTGCCAAGATAGAAAGGTGGGAATTAGAGGGGAAGCCCATGTACATAAATCCCCTAAACACTGATAATAGAGGTTTTAGACGACCTGCTAACAATATACCTCAGGTCCTCCCGAGGGAACAAAGGGGAAAAGACAGAGAAGATCAAAGGGTTCAAACCCCCCTCCAAAACAACCTAGTTGATCATGAGGAAAGAGAGGTGATAGACGAGTTTGGCCCTGAAATTCACTGTATTGAAGAAACTCCCCCTTTTCCCCATTTGACGCAGTCCGCATATGAAGAATCACTGATGAGTGCTCAAATTCATGAGTTGGGGAAAGAACAAAGGGCCGATCACACTTCTAACAGATATAATCTCAGATCGAGAAGGAAAGAAGCAGACTTTGACAGCCCAGACCAGCCCCTTATAGCAGAAAGGCCTATTAGATCTACAGCAGCCGCTACTAAAGAAGTAAGAGCTCAGAGCGCTTTGCCAGTAGTCAAAGAACCCGTCACCGAGGTAAGGGAAGCTCCTAAGCCCTTTCCATCCTTTAATTTTGAACATGAAATTCAAAAGATCAGAATCCATGTCCCTCTCTCAGAGCTAGTTAAAAATGAAGATTTTAAAAGATCCCTCTCCAAGCTGTTACAATCCAAGTCCCCCCAGCCCCCCTCTGACTCATTAAACCTTCAAGATGAGAAGCCAACTGTCATCTTAGGTCCCATGGTAGAAGACAGAGATGACTCATCCCCCCCTTCTACACATCCCAGAACATACATGATAAACTACTGCATAACTGCCTCATGGATTCAAGGGCTTCCCATAACCTTATGCCGAAAATAGTCATGGAAGAATTGGGACTGGAGGTGACAAGAACTTATCATGATTTATATTCCTTCGACTCAAGGAGAGTGCAGTTCCTAGGAGTCATAAAAGACCTGGTGGTTTCCTTGTTTCAGATGCCCATGAAAAGTGTGGTCATGGATATTGTGGTAGCCGACGTTCCCCCCAAATTCGGTATGTTGTTGTCTATATCGTGGATCAAAAAACTTGGAGGGACACTACATATGGATCTCACATACACCACCATTCTGGTCTTCGAAGGGGAACAAAGGAGATTATACAGAGACGCCCAACTAGCCTATATTGTCAGTGATGAAGCAGACCCTACAAATCACCCCATCTTTGCACTTGACACCGACTTGGGGTCTAGTTTTCTACAACTTACCGATGCCCCTGAAAGCTCTTTACTAATCAGAAAACATCCCATCCCTGATCATCTGATTTCCCCTCAAAGCTCCTCTGTGTGGAAGATGTTTTTTGATGGAGCTTCTTCTAGCGAAGGCGTTGGCGCTGGAGTGGTTTTCATATCACCTTGTCAAGAAGTCGTGTCCCTGTCATACAAGTTGGAATTCGAAGCCACCAACAATGTGGCAGAGTATGAAGCTCTTGTTCTAGGTATGAGGGCCACAACGGAAATGGGAATTAAAGAAATAGCAATATTCGGAGATGCTGAATTGATTATTCGGTAGGTAAGGAATGCTTATCGTGCCCATAATCCCCGACTCAGAAATTATTGAAATGAAGTATGGGACCTTATTGATAATTTCTTCTCGGCTTTTAACATTTATTTCATTTCGAGGGGAGAAAATACTTTGGCCGATTCTTTAGCTATCTCAGCTAGTGTGCTCAAGCTTCCTCTGTCGCCTATGGTAAAAAGTGATGTTGATATAATATATAGGCCCTCGGTGCTGGACAATGTCAAGTATTGGAAGGTGTTCGAGGATTATTCGGAACTTGAAAGGTTTCTCCAATCAGTTGACGAATTTTCTGCGTTGCATATTGACCAGGATCCCCACCTAGAAGGTGGCCCTCATCTTGAGGAGTTTTTAAATAAAATCGCTAATCATCAGATCATTCAGATGCCCAGCAATCAAATTACGAGAGGACTTGTCCCTTTAGAAAGATTGTTCGATGGGAATGATGTGCCAGTAAAGGGCAGGGTCTCAAATGAAGATGCCGAGACAATCGAATGCAACATTGGCACACCGGAGGAGCCCAGGTTTGTCAAATTATCAAGAAGTTTGACCAGAGAACAAAAGGTCGAATATACTGAGTTGCTAAAAGAGTTTTCTGATGTGTTTGCATGGACGTATGAAGACCTCAAGACCTATAACACATCTGTCATTGAGCACAAGATCCCGTTGAAGCAAGAGGCTAGGCCATTCAGGCAAAAGCTGAGATAGATAAATCCCATATTGGTACCTGTCATGGAGAAAGAAGTGAAGAAATTGTTAGATGCCCAAATTATTGTCCCCTTGAGATATTCTGAATGGGTGGCCAATTTGGTCCCAATAAGGAAGAAAAGTGGAGAAATCAGACTCTGTGTTGATTTCATGAATCTCAATAGAAGCTCAAAGAAAGACAATTACCCCCTACCTAAGATGGAACATATATTGCAGAGGGTAACTAGTGCATCCAGGATATCCATGATCGATGGGTTTTCTGGCTATAATCAGATATCGATCATGCCAGAGGACAGGGAGAAAACAACCTTCACCACTCCTTGGGGCACATTCATGTATGCCAAAATGCCATTTGGGTTGATGAATGCAGGAGCAACATTTCAGCGAGCCATGGACATAGCCTTCATCAGAGAAAAAGGCCAGTTCGTAGTGATCTACCTAGATGACATCACGGTTTTCTCCAGGTATGATAAGGAGCACCTATGCCACTTAAGGAGAGTTTTCTCGAAGTGCCGGAGATTTGGTCTTTCCTTGAATCCCAAGAAGTCCCTGTTCGCTATGATGGAGGGCAAGCTGCTGGGCCATATAGTATCGGTTGAAGGAGTAAGAATTGATCCCAGTAGAGTGGAGGCGATTAAAACCCTGTCACTTCCTAGGTTGAAAAAAGAGGTCTAGGCATTTCTAGGAAAGATTAACTTCCTGAGGAGGTTCGTCTCAAATTTTGCCGAATTGGTGAAACATATCACAACCATGCTCAGGAAGGGAAACGAAGTGAGATGGACCACTGAGCCCCGGGCATCTTTTGACCGAATAAAAAAGGCATTAACTGAGGCACCTGTGCTAATCAGTACTGATTATTCCAAAGAGTTCCTAATTTTATCCTTTGCTTCTTTTGATAGAGTGGCGGCGGTCTTATTGTAGAAAAATGAGGAAGGGCGTGAGCGGCCCATCGCCTTCTTCAGCAGGGTGTTAAGAGACGCAGAGGGCAGGTATGAAATCATGGAGAAGCAGGCCTATGCCTTAGTGAAAGCCCTTAAAGCTTTCAGAGTCTATGTCTTGCATTCAAAAGTAACAACACATGTTCCTTCAACTTCCGTGAAGGACATCCTTGTACAGCCCGACGTAGATGGGAAAAGAGGCCGATGGATCACTAAAATTCTGGAATTTGACTTAGAGATAAAACCCACCAAGTTGGTTAAGGGGCAAGGTTTAGCCAAGCTACTAGCTGAATCCAACTGCGAAGCCTTGGAAGTTAGTTTCATCAATACTCGCTCAGGATCTCAGCAAGATGAATCGCCCAGTTAATGCTCTCAAGATGGCTTATTGCTGGTAGAATGTGCATGGTATCGTGACATTCTGTATTTTCTGCAGGAGTTGAAGCCCCCGATGGAATGGGAAAAAGAAAAGCAAAGGCTCTAAAGCTAAAGGCGGTCAGGTATTGCCTCATTGACCAAACCTTGTACTGGAAAGACCCTCTAGGGGTATTTCTGAGATGCCTGGACCCGCAGGAGGCCCAGAAGGTTATGTTTGATTTCCATAGCGGTCTCTGTGGAGGTCATCATTTCTGGAAGACCATAGCTCACAAGATACTCCGAGTTGGGTATTACTGGCCCACTTTATTCCCAGATGTTTGCAAGGAGATCAGAGCTTGCATCAAATGCCAAAAGTTCTCAGGAAAGCAACAGCTCAAATCGATGCCATTAAAACCCATAGTAGCTTCGGCACCTTTTCAGTAGTGGGGGTTAGATTTCATCGAAGAAATTCATCCTCCCTCGAGTGGTCAGCACAGTTGGATCCTGACTGCAACAGATTATTTCACCAAGTGGATAGAAGCTGTCCCCACCAGAAGCGCATCACACAAAGTAATTATCAGCTTCCTGGAGGATATCATAGCCCGATTTGGCTGTCCCAGCAGGATCGTCACCGATAATGCTGCTTCTTTCAAATCCGAACCTCTAATTAAGTTCTGTGAGCAGTTCCAGATCTCGCTAATTCACTCCACCCCCTACTATCCCCAGGGCAATGGTTTAGTGGAATCCTCTAATAAAAGCCTGATAAAAATCATCAAAAGATTGTTAGAGGATAACAAAAGAGCCTGGGATTCAAAGTTGAAATTTGCTCTGTGGGCCGATCATGTCACAATGAAGAATTCTCTGGGCACTTCACCATTTCAACTAGTCTACGGAGCGGAGGCAATTTTCCCTACTCAGTTTGCCTTACCTGTGGCTAAGCTCTTTCAAGACTATGAGGGAGAACCAAATCATATAATCAGAAGAATTCATCAGATAGTGGAAGTGCAGCAGATCAGAGAACAAGTGAGGGACGCAGCTTACAGTCATGAGCAGAAGATCAAACAGGCTTTTGACAGGAAGGTCAGGAAAAAGGAGTTCGAGATTAGGGATTTGGTGTTTAAATGGGACGCACCTAGACAGGATAAAGGCAAACATAGCAAGTTCGATGCCCTCTAGATCGGCCCCTTCAAAATATATGAGATTTTCTTGAACAACACATACGGGTTGCAAGATCTGGAGGGTGAAGAGGTTTTCAATAGCCCAGTGAATGGGCATTTTCTGAAAAAATGTTTTATTTGAGCCTTAGACGGCTCCTCTGTTTGTAAATATTGTCCTTTTTACCTTTGTGTATTTTCTTTTTTACATGTTTTCGACTTAATAGGTGACTCCATAGCTCAATAGCAAGGCACTGAAGCTGCAGAAGGAGTTCTTAGAGCATCACAGGGATGACTCTATCCCCCATGGAGCCTAATGTTAGCGATTATTTTTGTCATTAGGTGCAGATGCACCCAGGTCTGCAGGATGACCAGGAAACACCCAAGCGCAACAGCAGAAGGACCCAACTTTCCGGTTATGAGTCAAGCGAGCGGGCAAGGTTTGATATCAACAGCCAAGACCCATCCACGAAGCTGATCAATGGTCATCGGGATCTTGGAGTTGCCAAATTACCCGACATATAGCATCAAAGAAGACTCCTATATTTGGAGGCTGAATATGGGTCGTCCAATATAGTGACGCGTGTCGCAAGATCTGAGCATCTCGGCGTTTTGCCGTTGTGACTCCAGGATGCAAAAAGCGACTCCATTGTGTTTCGATGCACGAGATGCTGGGAGAGTTCAGGACTCGGGCCCACAACAGTATCGGGTGAGTTCAATACCGTCAGATCTCAGAGGGACGCGTGGCACCAGATTGAGTCACCTTGGCATTTCGCTCATCGCGATTTTAATTAGTGAAGGTTAGCCCTTTCATATTCATGAACGTCAAAAGCATAGAAACTGGGGCCCGCGAAGCCACAAAGCATTTTCAGCCGTCCATCAAAGAGGGACACATGGTGCGCGATTGGGCTCCATCGCCTCCTCGCCCCTCGCAACTTTGAAGAACAAGGACCAGCCTCCTCCCAACCATGAGACGCGAAGCACTGAAAGAATTTAGGACTCGGGCCCACAGTATCGTCGAAAGTGATCTCAGTCGTCTATCCCACATGGACACATGGTGCGCGATTAGGCCCTCTCGCCTCTCGCGCATCTCGACTTTGAAGAGTAAGGACTGGCTCCTTCCCATCCACAAAGACGCGAAGTGTTGAAGCTCCTGAGCGTATCATCTCGGACACTCCATAAGGAAGCAGTTAATGAAAATCAAGTGGGTGGTTGAAACCTCCTTTCAGTCATTAAGTAAGGGGAATGGAGGGTCTGGTGAGCCGCCTGCTCACAGGGGTCCTGTGTCTCGATTTTCTCAAAGAAGCCATGCTGAAGTCTTCAGCTCAACAGAGGAGTCTGCACACGCTATCCGAACACTTAATAGCTCAGCTACCCTCCTTACGGGATCCATGCATAGTTAAGGTGGCATTTAAAGAAAGATATCAGTACGAGTTTGATTGAAGGGACACCCAGCCTCAGGTGACTGAGGCACGCCTATGTGAGGAGAATTTTCCTAAGTTTATAAACTCAGTCTTTGTATTTTGTAAAGCATCGATGGTTGAGCAGAGCTCCCTATTGTAATGTTTTAACAACTATTCTAGCTTTCAGCTTATGCATCTTTGTATGAGATTTCTTGTTTTATGACAGATAGTTCTTCTTACTCCATCTAATTTTTGTCTCATGCTAAGAGAGTTCGTGATCAACTGAGTCGTGCGAGTTATTGCAGTTTTGTTATAATAAAAGATTTATTGTTGCATTATTGCATTCTCTGGCTTTGCGTTTGAATGTAAGATGATATTTCATTTGGACATCTTCTTCCTCAGTCTGTTAGAAACCTATTGTTTATAACAGACCTCTGCGTTCCACTTATATAAGTCTTCCGCCTGTTCACCCTTTACTACAACTCACTGTCTGAAATTCACGCAAGACCTCACTTGCTCATGCATACCTGGTCTAGTTTCAGAGTTGGAGCGCTATCGTTTTGAGTTTCCCTCCATTCGATCACCCATCTATGAACAATCGTGACACAAAAATGATGGGTGTCGAGCTTTGCTCCTGCTAGCAATCCAGGAGTGACTTCCATCACCAACAAAAGGGACAGTTGAATACATGCTATATAAGTCGTTGAATGGAGTTTGGCTATAAGTCTGTTTACAAATCTGTTGTTCATTGACTAAAGATGTTTACAAATATGTTGTTAGCATCTTGTTGTCTTAACAATCCATTTCTATGCAAAGTTTATTGCAAGATTTTTCATGGGCACATGTTGATGCTTCATTAGTGTTTCCATCCATAAATAAACATACTTGCATTTATCTTACTGTTCCATTGAATGATGATGATGAATGGTCTATAAGTGCTATGCTCGCATGACTACATTAATACTTGCACTTAAAATATTTTATATTGCATTCCATTGGTTATCAATGATGGATCGTGATGCATTGACATAGAAGTTTGGTATTCTTGCAAGCAATCTTAATAATTTATTTTTTCCTTCTCTAATTCATTATGTGTCATCATTTTTAAGAATTCAGTATGTGCATCTGAACATAGGACATTTTTCAGGACATACTTTCCTTCAACTTACATGCTTTCCTTCTTTGAACTTTCACTCCATCCAGCCATTATGTGCTACAATCAAGCTTCTACATTTGTAATCCGATTGACAGGATCTCTCTCCATCCATCTCTCATGAGCAAGAAAGGAAAATGAATCTCTTCTTGCCTTCCCTTCCCTACAGATGCAGTGCACAGGACAGGCAATCCATGGGATAATTGTGTGGTGTTAGCATGCTCTGTATTGATCTTTTTTCAAGGACAGAATGATCTGTATTGATCTTTTTTCAAGTCTGGTTCAGGATTTGGCTAGATGAATGATGATAGATCACAATTGCTAATTAAATCTGAGCTAATTAAATATTTGAAAAGATCTAACAAGTTTTCCTCACTCTAAGAACAAATTTCTGTTTATGATTGAAGATCTTAACTAATTGGTTTGCTGGTTTATATTTTTTGAGGAAATTTAAATTAGATCAGAAGTCTCTTAAGTCTAAATCATTAAAGCAGATCTGAATAAGTTAATATATTGTTTGCAGGGCAAATCATTGTTTCATGGTGTTAAAATCTTGATCCATTTGTTCATTTCACCCTAACACATTGTTGGTTTAAATTTTTAGGAATCTTTGTTGGATTTAGATCTGAATTATTTTAAGTTTCATTATTCAAAGCAGATATGAAATTTTTACTCACTTTCCAAGGGCCAATTCATGCTTTAAACATGCTAAATCAGACAACACATTTGGTTCATGGTTATTGCACATAAGAGCATTTTCTAAGTTAAGTGGGAAATCTGGAAATTTATCTTAAGGAGGTTCATTCACAAATATTTCAAAGCAACTTTAGACTTTCTTAAAGTTAAGTTTCATTGTGGTTGGAGTACAAATTGTTGAGTAGCCACACACCTTGATCCATATTTTCATGCAATAGTACTTAATCAACTCTAATTTAACTTTCAGTACATAAGACCATTTAAAAGATCAACTTATTGAATTTGGGACAAATTCATTTTCTTGGGTTTCATGATGGTAAGTAATTATTGAATCATCTTCCAAGTTGGATTAAATTTCCACATTTCATCTTGCAAATTGTTGTGAAGATTTTATATTTTAAGGAGAAATGATTTTCTAATCATTCATAGATCTATATATCCACTTACATATATGGAGTTTACAATGCTTCTTGGCTGATTAAGGAATTGATTCTATTGTGGTAATCTCATCTTCACATATGGTTAAGGCTCAAATCTAGTTGCAAACATTTGTTCATACATCCACTTAAGGACACTTGCTAAATCCAATTCTCTTTTGCAAGTTTCAAACACTAAGGGTTAAGGAATCACTCTTTCTTATGATCATTGCTCCTTATATCTTGCAATTGGCCAATTTATTTGCTCAGTGTAAGCTTCAATCACACCATTATTACATTCTATAGGGAATTGTGATCTTGAGTAAATTGTAATTTCTAGCACTTTGTATCTTCCGAGAATTGGATCATTTTATTTGGACCAAATCACATTAAAACTTGCAGCATATATTTAGTGATTTGCACTCTGATTTAGGAAAACTTCATCTCTGATTTTAAGTCTAGAATATACATCATTGATCATAAACTTAAATCAGATAATTAACTAACCTATACCCTTCCTCACTCACTGAAATGATTAGGATTAGTTAGTATTAGGAAAGTCCCCTTCCCCTAGACTAGGATCATTATTAGTCTAAAGAAAGAAAGGTAAAGCCACTGAGGTGACAATGGTGGCTTTCCTAAGTTGCCATTGGGTTCTCATCACTTGTTCTTAGGAACGTTTGCACAAAGTGAGAATCTGAGTGTTAACACCACACATCGAAACTAACTTGACATTGCCACTGGGATGCTCTCAGATATATCTACCCATTGAACACCATAAATGACAGTTATGTCGCCATCATCTGTGGCCCCCAAATTCCCTACAACAAAGTAGTTTTTGGTATCAAATTAGGGTTTTCAAAGTTCCCCTCTTCTTCGACCTCATGGCCCATCTCTTTCTCTTTCTCCTTCTTGTCAATAGGATCCACATCCCAATAGATCATGGATACATCATCGTCATCCTGTGGATCTTCATGCTGGACCATAAGAGACACATCCTCATCTACAAAACCCTTCTAACAATCAAAGAGGGCTTTGGGTTTGCGCAATCCATGGGATAAACTCAGTGTCCACAGTAGACGAGAAATCCTTAAGATCAACAATGTTTGTCTCATTTTCAAATGAGAGGATTTGTTTGATCTCATCTATCTCTATACTAGAAGAGTTAGACACTTATATTATCAACCAACTTTATATGCTCAGTCCCATATGAGCTGGAAAATGGATGTTTTCCAGTTTGATCTATTACTATTTAGTACTTTGACACAACCAAAATCTCTTTAAGTTTTTCCAGTGAATGTGAATGTAGGATTATCTTTGACAACTTTGCTTTCCTTGGCTTAAGAATTCATGGAGTTGAAACACAACAGAGAAGGACATGCTTACACTCTGTACAAGAATTTTCTCTTGATTCATGCCAGAAACACTCCCACCCAAGCAATTTTCAGTAGTTGTATCAAATGCTTTGTCGATGCTCCTTTCTACAGTTATAGCATTTGATCTCTTTGAATTTTCCTTCCAATTGAAACAAACAGGTTGTTGTTTGTCAGTTCTTGTTCCATGTCTTTCAGCTAAAATTTGTGAGAATGGATGTGGTTTTTGGGTGTTTTATTTGGTGGCCATTCTTGAATCTTGAGGTGTTATAGAATCAATGTTACATTTATTGTTATAGGAACTTTATCGTTGGGTTTAGAATATCACTTACGGGAAACAAAAATATGGGGAATTATCACAAAACTTAAAAGAATATAAAAATAGTCAGTTGTTTTTCAAAATTTTAAACATTTAAAGCAACAACAACATCAAACAAACACATTTATACATAAATATGAAAATAAAAATGATATATATGATAGGCATAGGATAAAGTCCAAACGAAATGGACCTTTGCTGACAGCCCTTTTCTGGCGTCTGGACTCCCATCGCCGATCTGTTGGTTGTGGAGCCTGATTATCTTCCTGATTTAGAGGTCTTTTGCTTTCAGTCGTGTTTATACCCCATGAAGTATTTACACCCCAGAAGTATGTACACTCTTCCACGTGGGGGAGTGCAGAGGGGGGGTCTAGGGGCAAGCGGGCCCCCAGAGAAAAAATTGCCTTGTAAAAGTATATTGTAATTTCATTGTAAATCTGGACCGTTCATTATAAGGTCGCAGATCTAACAGTAGAGATTATGTTAGGGTTTTTTTTCCTAGAAGGAAACCCTCTTTTATGAGGGAAATGTATTGCGGCTATTGATGATGGTGAATATTGTATCCTAAGAGACGAGACTGTGAGAGAAAGAAGAGGAAGTTACAACGGGTTTTGCTGTAGGTTGTATCCCTTCATTTGCTGGATAATAATAAAGGAAGGACCTGGAAATTTCTCTGGTGGACGTAGCCCACACTGGGTGAACCACGTAAATCTGTGTCTCTCTTGTATTGTGTGTCTTTTGTGTTTTTTTTCTGCATTTGTTTTATTTTATTGCTCCATGGTCCTGTTTTTCTAACAACTGGTATCAGAGCGTAAGATAACTCACAGGAAAAGAGGGTTCCTAGTTCGAGTGGGAGCAATGTTGGAAGATGGAAAGTTTAGGGTCAATAAATTTAATGGCCAAAACTACCAGTTATGGAAGATGCAGATGGAAGACTATTTATATCAGAAGGATCTATTCCTACCATTGAGTGGAGTAGCAAAGAAGCTGGCAGCCATGAAAGACGAAGAATGGGAGATTCTTGACAAAAAGGCTCTAGGAATGATACGGCTGAGCCTGACAGCATCAGTGGCTTTCAATGTTTAAAAAGAAAAGACAACGAAAGGTTTGATGGATGCATTGGCCAAATTGTATGAAAAACCCTTGGCGTCGAATAAGGTATTTCTAATGAAGAGATTATTTAATATGAAGATGTCAGAAGGTGGGTCTGTTGCAGATCATTTAAATGAATTTAATACGGTTACTAA
>ML798352.1:238643-257288 GCA_009831015.1 Picea engelmannii | reverse complement strand
AGGACCTAGAAATTTCTCTGGTGGACGTAGCCCACACTGGGTGAACCACGTAAATCTGTGTCTCTCTTGTATTGTGTGTCTTCTATGTTTTGTTTCTGCATTTGTTTTATTTTATTGCTCCACGGTCCTGTTTTTCTAACACGATCATCTCCACCCTCCGGCCAGCTACCCGTCCATACACCATCCATACATAATCCAAAAATCATCCATACATCCCCGCCATCAATTCACCACCTACACATACCGCCTCCCACCTAAACCCACTGCGTCGTCTCATTCCTCATTATCGTAAGGCCCGGTGGCTTTGCTTTTCACATACTTGTGCTATGTCCAATTGAAGGAAGGATGTTTTACTGCTTCTATCCCTTGCTATATGGGATATTAATAGCATATCACCACTGGCTCTATTCTATCTATCCAACAAATAGATCTATGTAGGAATTAGTTCGTTCGATGCTTTAGATTCTTTACTCTGCTTCTGAACCATTTTGAGGACTCAGGGATACTCATGGAGAACTTTGAACCGAATTCTGTAAGATTATACTGAATAGAGAAAGGTATTAAACTCTGAACCGAACGCCATAATATTATTATATTTACGATTTGGTTTTTCTGGCTATTGGACTTTGTCTCGGACTGTATATTGACTGAAATTTATATTACATACAGACCTACCTAAATCTAAAATAATTGAAGCAAATGTTACAACAAGAATTCTGCTCCTATAAGCCTTCTTTCAAATATCAGATCGAATGCCTCAATGCATACCTGGTGTAAAGTAGGTGGCCAATCCAAAGTCAGTAATCTTGATGGGCGACGAAGGAGACTTTGTTGCAAGAAGAATATTTTCTGGCTTCAGATCCCTATGCACAACCCCATTATCATGACAATATTTCACCACTTCCATGAGATGCTTGAACAATCTTGCAGCATCGGGCTCAAAATATCTCCCCTATTTCTACAACTAGTCAAAAAGCTCCCCACCTACACATAGCTCCATTAACAAATGCACATACTCCTCCTCCTCAAAGATTTCCTTTAGGGCCACTACATTAGGGTGCCCAAACATGTTGGTCAGGATCTCGATCTCCAATTTCACACTCCAAACATCCTCAGATTTTACCAATTTGTCCTTTGCAATGGATTTGCACGCCAGAACCTCCCCAGTCACTTTGTCTGTACAATACCTAATCTTACCAAATTGTCCCAACCCCAATTCATCCACCAGCTCATACCTATTCATCTACTGCTCACACTGTGTCAGTGACATGGGTTATTTGAGGCTAAAAGGATCTCTGTGATATTGAAAAGAGTTCTATGATAGATTGATGTTGAAAAGAGCTTTGTGATAATCATAAGTTTAGTGGATTAATTGTGATATTTGCACTATTTAATGCATCTGCTCAGACTGTGTCTAATGCATCTTCTTAGACTGTGTTTAATTCATTTGCATCTGCTCTCCACAACTGCTTTACCAGAGAAGAATCCCCAACGAAGAGGATTGTTTGGTACAATTCCAATGCTCAGTTCCCTGAAGACAAACATGTGAATTCAGCTAGATATTTGCATGAGATGTTTATTCCTATATGCTTGTTTAATTAGCAACTAATTCCAAGACTTCAAATAATAAATTATCATGCCAATACTTTGCAAACTTTATAGTGAATCCTAAACTCTGCACCATCCCCACCATCATCATGAATAGTGAATCCTTAAACATGAAACCTAAACCTAGGATCCTAAAGTAATAATTAGTAAATTGAAACCCCTAGAGCAATAAAAGATGATAATTATCTTTGATAATAAATCATGACCCTCTAACCCTCAACCTTAAGCCTTATAAACATTTATCTTCTATTTCAGATATGAACACCATGAAAATTACATTAGCGGGACAAAAGCTCGGTTACATCATTAGACCAAAGATTCGAGTATGCCAGCTACCCTTCCCTCTATAGGAAAGGAGTAAAAATACCAACATTGGCTCCAATGCTGAGACAATTTGTATATTTTCTTAATACCCTTATCCTCGTTGGAATCTGCAATGCTAAATCTGATTTGAAAACTTTGGTTTCCCCAAATACATTTCAAAAACTTAAGGCTAAAAAATGTTATAGACATAGAGAGAGACCTTATAATCCAATGGGACACGTATACATTGTAAGTTGACCACTACTGACTAGAGTAGGTAGAAAATGCATTGCCAGAGAATCCCAATGAAATGTAGCTTCAATACTGAAAATTTCAAAACTTTATGCTAGAACACACAATAGAGAGAAAACCTTGTAACCCAATTAGACAATTATACATTGTAAGATTGAAAATTACTCCCAACTAGAGTCGGTAAAAATGCTTACATTTTCAAAAGATGAAAGCTAAAACATGTGATAGAGAGAAGACCTTATAACCCAATCAGACATGTATACGTTGTAACATGACCACTACTAAATAGAGTAAGTAGAAACTATATGTCCATAAAGATACATGCTGTTGTTAACAAAGAATTCAACAAGAAGCAAGGGAAGCCATGAGATAAACATAAGTGCAAAAACATTGTTCACACTTCCATCAAAATCGCTTCGATTGTAAGATAAAATAAAATAATGATGATGATGCAATTATTTCATGGTCCACTAAGTCCATCTCTCAAGACATCTAAGGACGAATGAAGGAAACTCAATATTGAATGTTGTCTAGAAGAAGAGTTGGGGGGGAATCCAAAATGCCCATTGAGCTGTTGTATGAAAGGGGTCAAGCATTGTTTAATCTTGGATGGTCTCTTTGTCTGTTGGTAATGGATCTAGTCTATAAATATTGTTAAGGTCATTGGGGAGGGGGGATTCTCCTTTTGGTTGACATAGATATAGAGTCAAAAATAATGTTGCTATCAATTTGTCTCTTGGCCCCTAGCTAATGGGAGCACCATAAAGAATGAAGTAATCCTCTGGGTGGAATCTAGTCTAGGAGGAGGTTCAAGTGCATGGGACAGAGCTTGAATCCCTTCTACATGTATAAGGATAGGCATCTCTAGAGGTGCTTGGAGAAAGTGGAGAGGGTCTGAGCTCCTCAAAATAAACAATAGAATTGCCCACAAGTATTTTAATAGATGGGGCAGTAAAAGATCAAGTTCTTCGCTGTCTTGACCTCTCGAAGATGGGACACTTGGAAAATCTTGTTCATTTGGGAAGTGTGGTGATTTGTCTCAACCGAGAGTCAATGTGATCCCACCTAGAACTAGCCAAGGGGAATGCGAAGAAAGTGCACCCACTATTGAGATGTGTATGGGGGTCGGATGATGAGTCTATCTCTTGCCTCCATGAAATACTCAACATAGAAGGCCATCTTTGGATCTAATGTTCCCTTGGGGTTTGTTTAATTGACCTATTCAAACTGCTTGTAAATGTCATCTCGGATGATCCTATTCAACTCTTGCCTCCTAGGTAAGAGGTGGCCAGGTGCATCTAGGGAGTATCTGAACAGAGGAATATGGTCCATTGAAATATCCACTAACTTCAAAAAATGATTGTAAAATCATTTGTCATTTTAAAATAATTTTTTTTGTAAAGTTCTACCATTTAATTAGTTTGTTTTTTTTACAAGTTTGTCCTCTTTGTTTGTAAATGGTTGGTCACATGTTTTTCAAACAATTTTAAAGGTTCTAGAGCATTTTTAAGTGTGGAATGGGGAATTTTAAATCTTGAGAAAGATAACTTTGTTTCTCTAAAAATGTAATCGACAATTTAATTTGTCAATTCCTCAAAAAAAACAACACTTTGTGTGGCAAGAGGGCATTTGAAGGGCATGTAAGATGGTCACACAAGGTTCTTTATCTTTAAATTTTAAATAAAAAAGCATATTTATGGGTGTTTGAATGATCACATACCCATGATGCACGTCATTGTTGATATGCATCCTCCTGTGATGAAATTATGTTCATTTCTTTTACCATCTCCTTGTACACTTTTTTGGACATCCCTACCAACATGTATTGACTTTCCCATTGCTTTTCACTTGGAATTCTCATAATCTTCCTAAAAAATGAAAAAGTACAATATTGTTTTTAAATGGACATGAAAGTAAATATATCAAAACAAATTGACATTTATCAATATTCATGTGCATTCTAACACTCAATAAAACTCAGATTGAGGGAGTGATTTTCGACTGAAGGAGCGACTCTGGAGAAAAAATCAATCTAGGGTTTAAACATTCATGGTCTTAGCAATGACCAACATGGTTACTAAAGGGGGAGGGAATGGAACCCCCTCCTACAAGAAGGTGGTGGTGGACATAGGGAAAGGCCCATGATGCATCAGTTTCAAAGAACCTCTGATAGGCACCTCGGGATCAGGATCAGAAAATAATCAAGAGGGAAACCAAGAAAAAAGGGATCGCCTTGGGGAAGAAGCGAGAGAATCCCAAAACGATGCGCAATAAACAGTGAACCCCAATGGGTTCGATGGGTGCAACCCATGTAAAACTAAAACAACATTGATACCCAAGTTTATACTGGAAGACCCCCAAAAGCAACTCTTTCAGGATCATATGAAGATGCATGCACTGCTCTGCAAGTTCATGGGTCTATGGCCCACAGAAAAAATGTTGCGCAACTGGATAAAATACCATTGGAAGCCAAGTGGAGAATTTGAACTTCACCTGGGCTCGAAAGGATTCTTCAAAGAAGTCTTTATGAACTTGGAGGTCAGGGATAAAGTCTCTTAGTGGGGGCATATTTCCATGCCTCAGCAGGGCTATACATGTGCCCATGGAAGGAAAAATTCTCCCCAGAGAAAGAAACCTTTAAAAATGTCTCAGTCTGGCTAAGGCTTTACTCCTTGCTGCTAGACTATTGGCTATAGTCCACCTTCGAAGCCATAGGGAACAAGTTCAAAAAATATTTCAAGACATCGGAAGCTACTCTAAAAGGCACATATACATCCTACGCAAGGATCTGCATAGATATGGATGTTTTAGGGGCACTCCCAGAAGCCATAAGTTTGGATTTTAGGGATGAGGAATGGATACAAAGCATTTAATATGAGCAGATCTCATTTTGATGCAGAATATGTCATGAAAATGGACACCTACTAAGAAAATGTGCTCTCAATAAAAAAAAAGAAATGGAAAACACCAAGCTACAGCAGGATGAGGACGGGTTTGTGAATCCAAATAAAAAAAACAGAGGAAACAAAAGACAAGGCAAGGCCCCAACAGGAAGCAACCCAAAAGCCAAGATTAAAACAGAAGGAAGAGGCAGGCCCAACCAAGGGGAAGAAGGAGAAAAGGAAAAGACGAAAGCTAAGAAAGCCAGTGAACAAGCAACTCATGAGAACACATAAATTCCAAGAAACAAGGGAGAACATGGAGGTAGCGCAAGTCCTGTGGAAGGAGGAAATGACAATTCCAACACCCCAATGCAGGAGGTAGATGAAATTTGGAGATGACACCAAGTGAGGTAGTAACAAAAGACCCATATCTCAAAGACATCATGGAAAGGGAAGGTATAGATCTATCGAACATACTGTAGCAATGAAAAAGGCAGGGAGTAGACAATGTGCTAGCGGAGCAAGTTGATCGCATTCAATATCTCTTCATCCTAAGGGAGGAAGTGAAAACTAGAGGGATCAAGTGCATGCATGGCAAGATAAGACACTTAGGAATCAAAACAGGCAATGGAAAACCACAACACTCACCCAAGAAGGCAAGGCAGAAGAAAGGAAGGAAATCAAATAACGTAGCCCTATAAGAACTAGGAGCCCTGCTGATAAACTCAGGTAAGATTAAAAATATCTTCCCCAACTCCCCCCCACATGTTTAAATGAATATTATAACATGGAATATAAGAGGCCTAAACATCCCAAGAAAGCAATGAATCCTTAAAAATAGACTGAGAAAGGAACAACCTGGCCTCTGTTTCATTCAAGAGACAAAATGCACTTTAGACAAAATGGAAAGAATCAGTAAAACACATTAGAGTAAGTAGAAGATGTTGGTTTTCGAAATCCAACATATGGAAGGAGGTATTCTCACCTTGTGGAACCCACAATCGGTGAACCTACTAGTAGCAGAAGCCACGAGACACACACTTTCTGTTACCATGCAAATTATAGGGAACATGACAGAAATTCTATGCACTAATGTGTATGGCCCCCAGGTGATGGAGGAAAAAAGGGGAATGCTCCTAGACCTAGAGAATATAAAGGATCAAACCAACAACCTCCATTGGATCCTAGCAGGGGATTTCAACATCATCACTACACTTGATGAGAAAAAAGGAGGCACCAGTAGATTGGACAGAGATGCGGAAGAATTCTTAGCTTTCATTGACACAATGAAGCTTGTGGACATTAGGACTAGAAATGGATAGTTCACCTGGAACAAAAAACGACTAGATCACCACCAAGTAGCTATAAGGATAGACATATTCTTGGTGTCAGAATCCATCATTTTGCAGGGACTAACTTTGGACTGCAACATCCTTCCTTGGGGGGATCAAACCACTGGCGAGTTCAATTGGAAGCTAATTTTCAAACCACACCGAGGAACAAAACATTTAGATTTGAGAAATTCTGGATCGACCATCCCACCTTGAAGGAGAACATCAACCAATGGTGGTAGGATGAATTACCGGACCAAGGGACAAGGATGTTCAAACTTTACAAGAAACTCAAGTACATCAAACAAAAACTCAAGGAGTGGAACAGGGAAGTCTTTGAAAACATAAACCAGGGAAAAAAAAGTATCGAGGACAGAATGAGGAAGCTATAGGAATTGTGCATCAAAGAGGGATACACTGAGGATCAAAAGAGAGAAGACATCTAAATGACCCAGGAATGAGAAGCACGATGCCAACAGGAAGAAACTCGGTGGTGCTAAAAGTCTAGAATAAGGTGGCTAAAGGAAGGGGAGAGGAATACCAAGTTTTTTCATAGAAAAACTATTGCAAGAAGATCTCATAACAAAATCTTGAAGATTATGGATCAGGACAGGATCAAAAGAGAATCCCACCAGGAAATAGAAACTACATTGGTCAATCACTTCTAGGGGATAGCCCAGGAACCCAACCAAGAGAGATCCAAGGCCATACAAAGAATAATTCAACACATCCCCAAGTTGGTCACGTAGGATCAAAATGTCGACCTAAGCAAACCCATTGCAAAGGAAGAAATTGACCAAGTGGTCCAAGAGATGCCCAATGGAAAGGCCCCAGGCCCAAACAACTTCATAGTGGAATTCTTCAAAGCCTACTGGGAAGTGGTTAAGCATGAGATTTATGGGGTGGTGGAGGACTCTAGGTGATTGGCATCCATCCTGAAATCTTTAAATGCCACAATGATCACTCTAATCCCAAAATAAAACGAAGCTAGTACCCCAGACCACTATTGGCATATAGCCTTATGCAATGTAGTTTATAAGATAATCTCCAAAGTCATCACCAATAGACTGAAGCCACTCCTTCCCACACTAATTTCACAGGAACAGGAAGGTTTTGTGGAAGGAAGACAAATCCTGGACAATATCATTCATTACCATGAGATTATTCACACATTGAAAATCCAAAGGATAGGGGGGATGATAATCCAACTTGACCTGTCGAAGGCTTACAACAAAATAAGATGGCACTACATGGCTAATACATTGGAAGATTTTGGCTTCGAACAGCACTAGATCAACTAGATCATCACTCTAGTCTCAACGACAGGCTACTCACTGCTAGCTAATCGAGCCCCAACCAAACCTTTTTGTCCATCTAGAGGTATAAGACAAGGGGATCATTATCCCCCTTCTTGTTCATTCCAATGATGGAAGGGCTAAGTAGAAGCATAAAAAGTGCAACTGCAGCTGGTGAAATAAAAGGCATCAAACCATTTTAAAATTGTCCAACCTCCACACACCAACATTTCGTTGATGATACCCTAATCCATGGCACACCCACTGTTACACATAAAAATTACTCACTTCAAAAGTGTCACTAGTGTCGTCATTACAAGTGTTGTAAGTGTCACATCTTGTTTGCAAGTGTCGCATATTGAACACGAGTGTCGCAAACATCATACTGCCATGTTGCCTATGTTGTGCCTCTAATGACATCATAAGGACACTTAAGACACCTCAAAGACTATTTTTGAACAGAAGAAATCACTTGACAAGGAGTACAAGCCTTTTGCCACTGAAAAAGCCACTCAAAAGTAAAATTTGTAAAGGAGAGTTCCCTACATACTGTCACAAAGCGTTGGTGCTTTGTACCTTCTTCTAGGGGAGCATTCCAATTCTCTGTGTCCCTTTTGAGGGAGTGCTGGCCTTTTATGGGTGAAATTTGGTTTGTTGGAGGAAATCAAGGAAGAATCCCCTCAATCTTTGAAGTTGGTTGGATTCAAATATGAGTTCAAGGCATGATCTTAGGGAATATCCACAACTAAAGGAGAGGAATACTCAACTTATCCCAAAGATATCTCAAGTGGTTGGGTCTCTCAAAGCCTATATAAGGAGGCCTTCTCATGGTGAAGGTACACGATACATGAAAATATTGGAGGTATGAAACCTATGATCTCATAGGCAACATACAATACAGAAGTGGAGATTGAGAATTACACCAAACTTATGATCCTATAAGTGAGATTCCATTGAAGCATAATCAATGTAGATTACTTGAGCAAAGGGGTTGGACAAGGAGAGTTGGAAGAAGTTTTTGCACCTTCATCAGAGGATTGTAAGTACTCTCCATTTGTTCTCGTTAATATACATACATGCTTGGCCTATTTATTTCAATTTTATGTTTGTTCCACATGAAATTGTATTCAGTAGATAGATCTGTATTTGAGCTAATCTCAGTAGAATAGGAATCTTGTTGTATCTTTGTTTGTTCTACAGGACCTATCAAGGATCTTAGGATTCAATCTCAACTTGGAATTTGTGAGGATAAACGCCATTTAAAAGGGTACACTTTTCTTATTCCTCTTTTTTCATTAGCTTAATTAGATCTAAAAGGATGTAAGTGACCAATGATAGCACCCTTTATGTATTGGTTTTAGGGGTCTAGATACCAAGAGGGAATCTTCTTGTCCGCAGGAGGATTCACCTGTAATGGAAATTGGCGACTCCACTAGGGAGGAGCTCTGATTTTTTGTTTCCTTTCCTAGATCTTGTTTTGGTCCTTTTCCCACTTCTTGACCTTCTCCATACTGTCTTTGATTCTTGGATCTATTTAATTGGCTCTTGATTTCATCACGTTCAAATTGATTAACTGAGTTTGCTTGATTCTTTGACTTTCTGGGCATTTTTTTCTGAATTTTTAGAGGCCAACGCCCCCCTACCCTTGTTATAAGAGCACTGGCGCTCCCTATTGGTCTTACATAGAGCGTTGGAATTCTCTAGTTCCCCTTACACTAGAGCACTACCCCTTTTCTGTGCAAAATCCTCTAGATTTTCCTTCTGTGAAGTTTGATTTTTGCTTTTGGAACTTGCTCAGGGTCTTATCATCTTAGTACATCCTTGATTTGGCCTTCAACACTCTGCTTTCTAAGAATTGATCACCTATTGTTTGTTATTTTGACATTTTTCCTCACCTAGAAGTCACTCTTTGTCTTTTTTTATTTACACTCAACTTACTATTTTCTTCTCATTTATCTGACTGAGTGGAAGCTTTTGTGTTGAAATTCAAAGGTCTATGCACCATTCCATTTGATATTTGAGGTCATTTTCCCAAGCAATTAAGTTTTGAGTGGTTTCTCTATTCTTCCTATGTTTTCTTGGATTCTTCTTCGCATTTTATTGTCTTCCTTGAATGCTTGCATTTAAAGTAGCGGAATTGCATGTTTTTTGACATTTTGGGACATTGTGCATCTGAAATGATGAATTTTTTTTCCTTCTCGTAGCACAGTTTTCGTAGAAATGAAAAAAATTCATATTCATCTCTTTGCATAATTTCAAGTTGGTCAAAACACCATATTGTTCATGCCATTTTCCTTTTGAGTAACAATAGATTTAAAAATCAAGCGCTAAACTAAAATTGATTAGACATTTTTACATTTTCTAGTAGCAAACCTACATTAGATTAGTTGTGGGGCTTTGGAATAGGTGTGAAAGATAAATTTCCAAAGATACAAACAAACATAGGATCTTCTGTTAGGGAGTGATGAAATTCTATTTCTACATTTTGTCCTGGGAAGCCCTTCTCATGTAAGGGTCAAACCTGAGGTTGCATTGAGACTAGCAGAGTTACTCACCCTACTTTGTCGGTCTTGGTGTAGAGATTGTGCATATTATGGGGGTCTCTTGAAGGTATACCCACAATGATGAGTGGAAGCCTTTCAAGTTGATTTCAGACTAGATACCCTGCCCTTGCGCGTGGATCATACTATCGACTGTTTCCCCAGGCATCACTATTGTAGTTGGTAACCTTTGTGGCCTATCTCTTTAGGGTCTTTACACAAGGTGACTGTGGAGGGGAAAGTCTTCACGGTACTTGGAATCGACGTTGTCTAGACTCACTCAGGCTCCTTGGAGGGTATACACATGATTATGTGTGGAAGCTTGCACCAGGGTGTAAGTCCATTAAGAAGGTTGTCAATGTAACTTTTCCACCCTCTCTATCTCATCCCCTTCTTACTTTTTTCCCATGACGTTGGATTTCATCACCAACTAGTGTGCTCATTGTGAAAAGGTTTTGTTTGCTTGCTTGCTTACTAGATTTTTAGCGTATGTTGTTTGTTCTCCCTAGAAAAATCTAGGTTCATTAAATCTTTAAATGCCACAATGATCCCTCTAATCCCAAAATAAAACGAGGCTAGTACCCCAAAACACTACCGGACTATAGCCTTATGCAATGTAGTTTACAAGATAATCTCCAAAGTCATTACCAATAGACTGAAGCCACTCCTTCCCACACTAATTTCATAGGAACAGGTGGGTTTTGTGGAAGTAAGACAAATCCTAGAAAATATCATTCATTCCCATGAGATTATTCACACATTGAAAATACAAAGGAGAGGGGGGATGATAATCCAACTTGACCTGTCGAAGGCTTACGACAAAATAAGCTGGCACTACATGGCTAAAACTTTGGAATATTTTGGCTTCGACCAACACTGGATCAACTGGATCGTCACTCTAGTCTCAACGATAGGCTACTCACTGCTAATTAATCGAGCCCCAACCAAACCTTTTTGTCCATCCAAAGGTATAAGACAAGGGGATCCATTGTCCCCCTTCTTGTTCATTCTAACGATGGAAGGGCTAAGTAGAAGCATAAAAAGTGAAACTACAGCTGGTGAAATAAAAGGCATCAAACATTTTAAAATTGTCCAACCTCCACACACCAACAGTTCATTGATGATACCCTAATCCATGGCACACCCACTGTTACACATAAAAATTACTCACTTCAATAGTGTCACAAGTGTCATCATTACAAGTGTTGTAAGTATCACATCTTGTCTGGAAGTGTCGCATATTGACCACGAGTGTTGCAAGTTTCCCAAACATCATACTGCCATATTTCCTATGTTGTACCTCTAACGACATCATAAGGACACTTAAGACACCTCAAAGACTAGTTTTGAAGAGGAGAAATCACTTGACAAGGAGTACAAGTCATTTTCCACTGAAAAAGACACTCAAAAGTCAAATTTGTAAAGGAGTGTTCCCCTACATACTGTCACAGAGTGCTGGCACCCTATACCCTCTTCTAGGGGAGCGTTCCAATGCTCTGTGTCCCCTTTGAGGGAGCACTCGCCTTTTTTGGGTGAAATTTGGTTTGTTGGAGGAAATCAGGGAAGAATCCCCTCAATCTCTAAAGTTGGTTGGATTTGAATATGAGTTCAAGGCATGATCTTAGGGAAGATCCACAACTGAAGGAGAGGAATACTCAACTTATCCCAAATATCTCTCAAGTGGTTGGGTCTCTCAAAGATTATATAAGGAGGCCTTTTCATGGTGAAGGTACATGATACATGAAAATATTGGAGGTATGAAACCTATGATCTCATAGGCAACATACAATACAGAAGTGGAGATTGAGAATTACACCAAACTTATGATCCCATAAGTGAGATGCCATTGAAGCATAATCAGTGTATATTACTTGAGCAAAGGGGTTGGACAAGGAGAGCTGGAAGAAGTTGTTGCACCTTCATCAAAGGATTGCAAGTACTCTTCATTTGTTCTCATTAATATACATACATGTTTGGCCTATTTATTTCAAGTTTATGTTTGTTCCACATGAACTTGTATTCAGTAGATAGATCTGTATTTGAGCTAATCTCAGTAGAATAGGAAGCTTGTTGTATCTTTGTTTGTTCTATAGGACCTATCGAGGAGCTTGGGATTGAAGCTCAACTCGGAATTTGCGAGGATAAATGCCATTTAAAAAGGTACACTTTTCTTCTTCCTCTTTTTTCAATAGCTTAATTAGATCTAAAAGGATGTAAGTGACCAATGATAACACCATTTTAGTATTGGTTTTATGGGTCTATCTACCAAGAGGGAATATGCTTGTCTACAGGAGGATTCTCCTGTAACGGAAATTGGTGACTCCACTGGGGAGGAGCTCTGATTTCTTGTTTCCTTTCCTAGATTTTTTTTGGTCCTTTTCCCACTTCTTGACCTTCTCCATACTGTCTTTGATTCTTGGATCTATTTGATTGGCTCTTGATTTCATCACCTTCAAATTGATTGACTGAGTTTGCTTGATTCTTTGACTTTTTGGGCATTTTTTTTTTGAATTTTTAGAGGCCAACACCCCCCTACCCTTGTTATTAGAGCACTAGTGCTCTCTACTGGTCTTACATAGAGCATTAGAATGCTCTGGTTCCCCTTACACCAGAGCGCTGCCCCTTTTCTGTGCAAAATCCTCTAGAGTTTCCTTCTGTGAAGTTCGATTTTTGATTTTGGCACTTTCTCAGAGTCTTATCATCTTAGTACATCCTTGATTTGGCCTTCAATATGCTGCTTTATAAAAATTGATCACCTTTGTCTGTTATTTTGACATTTTTCCTCCTTACCTAGAAGTCACTCTTTGTCTTTTTTTATTTACAGTGAACTTACTATTTTCTTCTCATTTATCTGACTGAGTGGAAGCTTTTGTGAGGAAATTCAAAGGTCTATGCACCATTCGATTTGATCTTTGAAGTCATTTTCCCAAGCAATTAGGTTTTGAGTGGTTTCTCTATTCTCCCTATCTTTTCTTGGATTCTTCTTCGCATTTTATTGTCATCCTTGAATGCTTGCATTTAAAGTAGCAGAATTTCATGTTTTTTGACAGTTTGGGACATTGTGCATCTGAAATGATGAATGTTTTCTCCTTCTCGTAGCACAATTTTCATTGAAATGAAAATATTGCATATTCATATCTTTGCATAACTTTAAAGTCATTCAAAACACCATATTGTTCATGCCACTTTCCTTTTGAGTAACAACAGTTTTAAAAATCAAACGCTAAACTAAAATTGATTAGACATTTTTACATTTTCTGGTAGAAAACCTACATTAGATTACTTGTAGGGATTTGGAATAGGTGTGAAAGATAAATTTCCAAAGCTGCAAACAAACATAGGATATTGTGTTAGGGAGCAGTGAAATCCAATTACTACATTTTTTCTTGGGAAGCCTTTCTCACACAAGGGTCAAACCTGAGGTTGCATTGAGACTAGCAGAGTTACTCACCCTTCTTTGTTTGTCTTGGCGTAGAGATTGCACATATTATGGGGGTCTCTTGAAGGTATACCCACAATGATGAGTGGAATCCTTTCAAGTTGATTTCAGGCTAGATACCCTACCCTTCCGCGTGGATCATACTATCGATTGTTTCCCCAGACATCACTGTTGTAGTTGGTAACCTTAGTGGCCTATCTCTTTAGGGTCTTTACACAGGGTGACTGTGGAGGGGCAAGTCTTCACACTACCTGGAATCGATGTTGGCCAGACTCACTCAGGCTCCTTGGAGGGTATACCCACGATTATGTGTGGGAGATTGCACCAGGGTGTAAGTCCGTTAAGAAGGTCATCAACGTAACTTTTCCACCTGCTCTATCTCAGCCCCTTCTTACTTTGTTCCCACGACGTTGGATTTCATCACCAACTAGTGTTCTCATTGTGAGAAGGTTTTTTTTTCTTGCTTGCTTACTAGATTTTTAGTGTATGTTGTTTGTTCTCCCTAGAAAAATCTAGGTTGGAGCTTTATTTTTATGGCGTCAGTTCTAGGGATGACCAATGAAGGAACCCCTTTTCTAGGGGAACCCTTTATTTTTCCTTCTTACGGAAACGTTGGTCCTCCTTACATCGCTACTTTGAGCCTTCCAGGTCTCACAATTGGGTTACCGGTATGGTTGGTTTCCACTCCGGTGATCTCGAATGCAGGTGCTTCAGATGTAAGCACACCACCCAAACATAAACCTCATGTCGACCTTTCTCCTTCTTTTCCCATCATGTCTCCTTCCATTTATCCTTCTTCGCCTAGTGAAAGCTCTCAAGAAAGTATCCAGATTGATAAGAAGAAGAAGAAATGGAAAGAGAAGAAGAAGAGCCAGAAAGGGACCAAGCCTCCAACTACATCAAATGTTGGATCTAAGCAACCAAATATTGTTAATAGTATTGGGAGTGTTGATAAGGTAGTTAAGGTTAAAATGAAGAATATGAAACCCAAATTCCCTTGCAGTATTTTTAAGGGTGACCACTTTCTGAGGGATTTCCATGGTATTACCAAGGTCTTAGAAATGTAGTCTTCCACATCATCGGCCCCTGCTAGACATGTTGATGATGCCCCATCAACTAGTGATGTTAAGGTTGGTAAGAAGAAGACAACCATAAAATTCCCTTGCATGTCATGCAATGGTGATCATTATTCTCACCTTTGTCCTCATATGGACAAGGCTTATTCTCTTTTGGAAAAAAATTCAACTTCCAAAAGGTTATCGTAAGCTTTCTCCCAACCCATCATTAGTTGATGGACTGGTCAATCCAGTTCCATCCCCAGTCAATCCGGTTGATCAGGTGGTCAATCTAGTTTCATCCTCGGTTGAACCACTCACCAAAGTAGTTGATCCAGTTCTGTCATCGATCAACCCCAATTTTCATCTGGAAAGTGAAACCCAAGTGACTGATCCAGTCCCTTCATCGGTCAATCCCACCCTTCATCCGAATAGTGTCAAATTGGTTGCTCCGGTAACTTCATCGGTCAATCCCACTCCTCCTTTGACGAGTGCCAAATTGTTTTCTCCGATTACATCATCGGTCAATCCTACTTTTCCTCTGATGAGTGCCAAAGTGGTTGCTCTGGTTACATCTTCGGTCAATCCCACTCTTCCTTTCAAGAATGCCAAGGTGGTTGATTCAATCCCATCATCGAGCGATCCTAATATCCCTCTAGAGAGTAAGCCCGATTCTTCCCACATTTTTCTCTTTGATATAGAATCTACCGTGTTGGGGGGCATTCCTCTTTCTCCTGTGAAACCCCCTCCAAGTAATGAGGCCATCCTTTTTTATTGGAGTGCGCTAAATGGACCTCATCTTCACTCTCACATTCCTTTCAAGATTACAGTACAAGTTTTTGGTCGGGCCGTTCCTCAGACACTGATAGATGAAGTTTCATCCATTAGTATTTTGTCCTCAATTGATTGGCAAGCTTTGGGTTATCCTCAGCTTGTGTCGGTTACCCAAACTCTGTTCGCTTTTAAGAGAAGAACCAGTCACCCTTTATGGATCCTTCCTCAGTTTCCCATAACTTTGGGAGGGAAAATTGTCTTTATTGATGTTATGGTAGTCGAGGACCCCTTGGATTTCAATTTAATCCTTGGGCGAGATTATGTCTATGCTTGTGTCCACTCTTTTTCATGTGATATCTTTCCTTCACGATGGAATAATGGTGACTATTAATCAAATTTCATTTTTTGGCCCTAAATTGACCATCAACCCAATAACCACCCTAAATGGGTCTTATATGTAGTCGGTTTTGCCCCTGCCATAGGTCAATTATGTGGCGTTGTCTCCCATGGATTCAACTTCTAATGATTTGGATCCGGTAGTTGACATGGTGATATTTTAGGTAGGGCTATTGGAGCCTGATCTCCTTACCCCTGTCACAACCCTTGACATGTGTTCCTTCTAGAGCATTGTTCTTCCATCCAGTGAATATCTCTTGGAAGCCATGACCAAGTTTTGTCCCTTGGCATGGTGTCCTTCCAGAGCGTTATCCTCTTGGAAGCAATGATCAAGAAGAGTTTGAGCATAGTTTTCCCTCTCTATATCAAGCTCGTTAAAAAATGAAACAAAAATATGGGAATTGAAACTGGAGCCTTGAGCATAGTTCTTTTCCCATGTCAAGCTCTCTAAAAAATGAAACGGTCGCCTCTCCTGTCAGGTCGAGTCTTTCACCAGATCTCGTAGATGTCAAGTCGAGTCTTTTGTTAGCTGTCATATTTGAAACTTATTTTCATCCACCTGTATCCTTTTTCTCTATCTAGTATAGAAATTGGTGACAACCTCAAAGTCAGTGAATGAATTGAAGCTTGGGGGGCATGTCTCTAGCCTTTGATGATCATTCTGGAGTTAAACCACTAGCTTTTCAAGTTGGGGCCATAGCGAGCTTAGTATTTGTTCCTTATTGTGCTCGTAAATACATGAGAATATAACCAAGTAGAATTTTATCACTTTTTCGGAGTCATAAAGGATATACGAAAGAGGAACCCCCTGGATTCTTCTTTAAGCTCTTTTTAGACTCTCTAAACATGAAAATATTGTCGAGTGATCTTGCTTCCTTTCCCACTCATTAAAAGGTTTGAAAGGGTGTCTCTCGAGTGATAATTTATCTCTTTTTTGGCCTCGCAAGACTTAAATTACGAAAAAGGACCACATTGGAGTCATCTTTAAGTTGTTTTCAGACTCTCTAAATATGAAAAACAACCAAGTTTACCTTCTCTGGACTCGTTAAACAATCATGCATTGAAGGGCCCATATGGAACCAAACCCACACTTCTTCCAATTCATTAAACAAAGGAAGAGGAACTTACCGAAGGTGAGTTATATCGAGCATGTGTTACCCTCCTCAAGCTTGTTAAATTAAAAATAAGTACTCATCTATCTAGATGGGGGAAAAAATTGAAAGAAGCAAGCCAAGCAGTTTTTGAGAAATTTTCTAGTAACCCTACAGTCACCCTTGAACATGGCATGTTATCTTTGCACGCATTTCAATCTATTGAACCTTTTCACTGAACCAATCCTTTGAGTTTTCTTACTCCTTTGGGTCACCCGACAAAACTCATAGTGTCCACTGCATCATCATGTTTTGGTCCATGTCATGTTTTTGTTGTTGTGCCTCAGTGTTCAAGGAAATTATCTGCCTCGAGAGTCAACCATCACAAATATCTTGTTTCAATACTCGTGTCAGTGCATGTTCATTTGATTTACCAATTTACATCTCTGTGTCAGTTTTGTGTCATTGATGGGAGATTGTTAAGAACCAAATATAAATATAACATAGAAACACCTTAGAATAAGTACTCAATACCTTGAAACAGAGAGAATTTTAGATAATAAGCCTCTTTGAGGGGGAAACCTCCTTTTACCCCACACAAATGTTCAAGTACAAGATGATTCCAAATGAAAATGTCTCCTTGGTATATATAGGAGACTAGGAGGTATAATTACAACTAATGGAATAAAGCTGACATAAATAAGATAACATTACTAATGAAATATGCCCCAATTAAGGGATAATGAGCCAATATTAGGGCTTAACATGCCCCTCCCATTGAGACAAGTGTTGTCTGCAACATTTGAGTAACTCTAGATGCTTTTGTACAAAAGACTTATCTTCCCAAGTGGAATCTTCACCCGGTAGTTTCCTCCATTTAATGAGATACTCTGAATTGGATCTATTCCTCAGCTGGCGAATTCTTGTGCCAGTGATGGCTTCAGGATCCAATATGATTTTTCCTTCCTCGTCAAGTTCTGGAAATATAGTTTGAACTGTGATCTTGTCACCTATAATCTTCTTTAAGAAGGAAACATGGAAAACTGGGTGTACTCGTGAAGATGTAGGCAACTTCAATTTGTATGCCATAGTACCAATCTTTTGCAACACTTTATAAGGGCCATAGTACTTTGGTGATAATTTATTATCCTTCTTGGCTTTCTTGAGGGACATATGTTTGTATGGTTGTAGTCTTAAAAACACCCAATCCCCTACTTCAAAACTTCTTTCACTACGATGTTGATCTGCTTGTTGTTTCATGCAATTTTGTGCCATGGTCAAGTTGTCCTTTAAGATTTGGAGAACTTGTTGTTGATGCTCGATGTGATATTCCACTGCTTGAACCTTAGATTTTTCCTTTAGAGAAGAAGTGATGGAAGGAGGGTGGTATCCATAGAGTTCCATAAATGGTGTCATTTTTGTTGCAATATGAAAGGAAGTGTTATACCACCATTCTGCCAAGGGTAACCATTTGAACCATTGTGTTTGTTTATCAAAGACAAAGCAAAAAAGGTAGCCTTCCAGACATTTTTTCATTATCTTGGTTTGTCCATCAGATTGAGGATGATAGGATGAGCTATGAGCCAATTGAGTACCCAAACAAGAAAATAATTTTGTCCAAAAATGTCCAGTGAAGATGGGATCTCTGTCACTTACAATAATCTTTGGGCTGCCATGTA